>JAMZAV010001950.1:0-117572 GCA_024449915.1 Sweltsa coloradensis | reverse complement strand
GGGCTTTTTTCCCTTTGGAATTTTGCCCCGTTTAGTCACAATAGACTAAAATGTGGGGGCTCGTTTGGTCTTTTTGTTAGGTACTCTTCGAAGCAGAAGGTCCGGGTTTCGTTTGTGTGGTCGTTGGTTTTGTTGAAGCGATCTGCTTCCAATGCAGAAGGTCCAGGGTTCGATTCCCCCCCAAAAGTCACAGTCAGAAGTTTTTTAATTCTGATTTGGATGAAGCCATCATTTCGTTCGTAGGATTTTGTAAACGGGATTTTGGGAGCCGCCCTAGAACAAAGCACATAATAAATTCAGAGTTTTTTGAATCGGTTTGTTGATTTGGCGTTGATCCGCGGGTGTTCGCACTGTCCATACCCTTTTGATATTTCCATTAAAAATTCGATTTTTTGGTTGGTTATCGCTCACTCGCGATGCGTGGGGCCTACAGGGTGGGCTTTTTCGTTTTTGATTTACGTCCCCCACAAAAAATCAGTTAATAATGAGTGGGTAGACAGACTCGAAATACCATTTTATTTTTTTATTTTGTATGGATTTTGAGGGCTTGCACGACAATGTGATTTGTCGAAAGGAAAAGGCCAATGAACGAAAAAAAGGATTTAGTTACCCCCCCCCGGTTTGTTTTTCCTTTTGTAATTTTGAGAATAGACGAAAGACTGCATTCTAGAAGTAAGCGTCCGCACAAAATTTTTTGATTGTATTTTATATTTTTTTTTTTAAGTGTTTTTTTATATGTTTTGGTTTTATATAGCGAACTGCATTCGAGGGAATGTGTCCTGTTTAAGGGCCCCAAAAAAAATTAAAAAAAAAAAAATAAATAATAATAGGGCCTCCCAAGTCCCAAGGGAGATCAAGTAGCCTTTTTTGGGCAGTAGACAAACTTTTTAAAAAAAATTGAAATTGCACACGGCTTAGGAAAAAAAACCCAGAATTTTTAAAACGAAAATTGAGCCAAAAGTAACTCAGTCAAATAACCGGGACGTAAACATGGCCGCCGTCCATCTTCTGAAACAACGTATGATTTTTCCCAGCTGATAAAACCCGTGTTTCGTCAACAGAGGTGCTCTCTGCTGCAGATGAAAGGATGTCCTTTTTGTACTTCGAGCAAGCGCGGCAGGCGGTACTGTTTCCCCCGGGACGACCGGGGCTTTGTGCGGTATTTGAGAGAGGTAGGCGGAGGGGCCAAAGCAAGTCCCACCGAGTATTGATTTTGATGTAGAGGTTTGTAGATTTTTTTGTAAGAGAATTCTAGGGCGTCGGGGCGATTCCGGATATCGTCAAAGCGATAGAAATTTCCCCCGTCTAAAGACATCGAGTGCTGTGTCTCAGTGTTAAATGACTGCAATACCCCTATTTTTTTTTTTTATATTTTCTCTTTCTTCTGTGTTTTTTGTTTCGTTTTCTTCGTAAAAATACTTATTTATTTTTTTTACATTTTGAATGCTGTAAAAAGGTTTGTATATTATACTACCCGAAATAGAGGCGAGTTGGCGGGAGTCGTCGAACCCCTACCCCTTCCCCTTGACGACCTCCCTCCCTGACGGCGACGCCATGACAACACGAACGATGACAAATACAATGACGCCCCCGACGTGGAACCCCCCCTTTTTTCCCCGTTTTTCTTGGATGGTTTTAGACCAGCATGGAACTTTTCCCCCCCAAAATTAGAGTGGCCGAGGGGCATAGACCTAACGGTTGACGCGCCCCCTAATCAAATACAGAAAAAAATTCCTTACAGTGAGTGTTGGCTTTGTTTTTTTTTTTTTAATTGTTTTAAAATTGCTTAACTACAATTTTTTATTTTTTAGGCATTTTTTATTTTTACTGAGTTTTATTTATTTTCGTCTTGTAAATCAGTTATTTAAAACGAAATAAATCGCGGAGTCTTGATTTTGGGGGATTGGAAGGGGAAAATCAATCGTAAATTCTCACCTTTTTAAACAATATTGCACAAAGCAAAAATTACATTGTAGTTTTTTTCAGCTGCGCCTGCAAAATAATTTTCGTAAAAAGAGGTTGCCCATGTCCTAGAAATACCTGGTGGTATCAGGTATAGTGCTGAGTAATGTCACACATTTGCTGCCTCTTTTTCACCTCTTTTCAACCGACGCCTATTTTTTCTCCGCCTCCGCGGACCGCGTCCCGCATGATTCAGCAGTGAAGGTGTTGCTTCAGCCTTCACCTGGCTAGATCGGAGTGCAAGATGCTGGCTGGACCATATAGCCCGCTCATCTGCCTCCTCTCTCTCCTCTCTCTCTCTCTCTCTCTCTCTCTCTCTCTCCTAGGACGACCATACGGTTTATAGCTGTGTAATGCGTTTGTCTCAGCGCTCGATCATTAGGCGGTTAAGGTACCACCTGACGGCGAGGACAGAAGCGTAGCCGATAGATAGCACTAGTAGTCACTTTCCGCTAGAGAGTCTGGATAAGTTACTACCATCCTCTCCAATTTAACTCTCAACTCCGTCAAAGAAATTTCAAAATTCGTCGCCAAAACGGGAAGAAAAATATAAAGTCCGAGCAGCAGTAAATCAACCAGCGGAAGGGTTCTCACCACCGCTAGAAGAAACAGAAACAAACAGAAACAAACAACAAGTTACTACCATACACCATATTTTTCCATACGTCATACGGTGATTCCGGCCGCTATGTTGTTTTTGTATACTCCTAGCTGCGTAAACTGCCGTAAGTAAACAAATATGTCTTTCCTCAATTTCATTAATCGGGGGGGGGGGGGGGGGGTAATTGATTTTATGTAAATCAATCAAGAAATTAAAAAATCTATTCAGATCTACAATGCATTAACAATCCAGATGTTATGAGTTGACCGTCTCGGTAGCTTAGGGGGAAAGCACCCGACCGGCAATTGGGAGACTGGGGTTCGCAACCCCGCTGAGATCGAATTTTTAATTTATGGATTGATGTACATTAAAACAAATGTAGTTTGAAACAAACTTGAAAAACAAATGTACCCTTCTTTCTGATGTCTGTTTTAAGCTACACTTGTTTACTTAACGACAGTTGACGCAGCTAAAAAATTTTTGACAAAAACATGGCGTCCGGAATCACTGTAAGGCCAATGTTTGTAGTAGATCCAGGCTCTACCTTCCGCTAAAATCACTCTTCCCGACAGAGAGTCTTTATCGAGCAAGATAGAGGACATTTTAGATGATGCGTTTTGTAAAGAGGGTGACAAAGTATGTCAGCCTTCCTCCAGTGCCATTCTTACCATTGAGTTTGAGCGATGTCCGAACCAATTTCGGCTCAAAATGATCTTCAAAATATTTTCCAGGATCTAGCTTCTTTTAATTAGACGAGTGAGCGCAGCGAAACGAAGTCTTTAACGCTACTCGATCGGTCCTTGGTCGTGATTAATTCTGTTAAATGTCTGTCTGTCCGGTCCCATTCGGCCGAACGGCCAAATGGACTGAGCTGAAATTTTAAACAGACATCCGTGACCAGGTAACTGAGAACTGCTAACAAAATGAGCACAATCTGTTGCGATTCAAACCTGCAAGAAATAAAAAACTGAAAAATACGTTGAAATGTATAGAAATTATTTTAACGACAATGGTTTTCATTTTGAAATAATATTTTTTGTTTGTTATTTACCTGGCTGTGAAATGCCGTGTCCAAGGTTAATCGAATGTTGGACGTCAAGGTACCCCCAAATTCCGCTCGTAGATTGAGTAAACCTTGCAATATTTTCATGTATTTCGTACTGGCTATGTTTTCCATAGTATTGTCACAAATGATGGACTACACTGCGTTATATACATTTCAAAACATGTTATATAATTAAAAAAATACAATCCAGAAATTACAAAATCTTTCCCGGCTATTGAACCCACGTCTCCCACATTTCGGCTATAAGGGCGCTTTAGCCAACTCGACTAGGGAAACGCCAAAGTCGTTGTTAGACGAGTGAGAGAGTCATGTGTTGAGTACGCGGGAACATTTGCAATTAAGTTTGATTATAATATTCGTATAAATAATAGGGTATTTAAGTTTAGGTCATAGTTTAGGCCATAATGCTCCACTGTAGCCTATGATAGGCTAGGGAGGCCTAAGGTAGGGGGAAGAAAAGGAATGTTAAAAAGTCGTTGTTAGACGAGTGAGAGAGTCATGTTTTGAGTACGCGGGAACATTTGCATTTAAGTTTGATTATAATATTCGTATAAATAATAGGGTATTTAAGTTTAGGTCATAGTTTAGGCCAAAATGCTCCACTGTAGCCTATGATAGGCTAGGGAGGCCTAAGGTAGGGGGAAGAAAAGGAATGTTACCGGGTACTCAACACATGGCTCACTCACTCGTCTAACAACGACTTTGGCGTTTCCCTAGTTTTAGTTAAAATGCATTATTAAAACACATTTAGAAAAACATATCAAAATCCTTCGCTTAACTATGCCGTACAAGCCAATGTACACAAGTCTCATGATTTTGACAAGCTCTCGTTCCACCCCACTCCATGTTGCACCTTATACACCATCACCAACCACCCCCAGCCCATCAACCTTGCGTAAACATAACACACCTTCCATTCATTCTCTCTTTGACAAGGCACTGCATATTTTTTAATTTCCACTACAGTCATGCAAAGCACTTCATATTTTCATCCAACCATTGATTTCTTTCGCCTTTCTTCCCTCCCAACCTTTTATGTATTTCCCATTAGCCTTATGGGTTTTCCCTCGCAATTTACACTCCATGAAAGCTGTATCCCCGTTTGAATATTTAAACCCAACGTCCCAAAGCGAGTGTAGTGAGGCTTTACCATTTTAAAAGTCTTTTGTAAGGGACACACTGTTTACCTGATGGCGTTTTGTTTTGAAACTTGAATACCAACATTCTATTTCGCCGATAAGGAAGATGGATCCTTGTCGTTGGCTCAATGCCGACTAGTCGACTACTATATAGCATCCTATAAGATTTTGTCTGACGAAACGTAACGTTTAATTGTAAGTAACTCGAAGAATAATCTTCATTTCAAATTTATTTTTATCTCTCACACGCGCTCCCTCCCTCCCTCCCTCTCTCACTCACTCGCTTCCTCCCTCACTCACTCACTACCTCACTCCCTCCTCACTCACTCACTCACTCACTCACTCACTCACTCACTCACTCACTCACTCACTCACTTACTCATTCACTCACTCACTCACTTCACTCACTCATTCACTCACTCATTCACTATATATCTCGAGTGGGAACTCTACAAACTCATCGTCTGACCTCCGCCCCTTCTGACCTGTGAGTGATCTTACAATGTTATGCACTACTACGTGCGGATTGTACAACTTTCACTCACAAAGGTCTTTCCACGATCTACGCACCTGCCAGACGTTGCTCACAAACAAACCTGAACCCACTGAACATTTCAAGGCCTTGATTAAAAAATGCAAATAAATTATTATTTTTTATATTTCCTAACTATTGTGACAGACTTGCGTAGTGCATTTAGTTGCTTCGTCGAATCGATTCATTATCGATTGGGTCAGAAAAATTTAAAATTTTACCTCTGAATAAAATAAAATACTCGTCACAAGCAATACAGACAGTAAAAAATTCTAAGTTTTTTTTCTGTAGTTGATGCGAACCCTTTACATAGTCAAATGAAGTGGAACGTGGACGAAATGCCATATTTTTGTTATTTGTCGACGTTTTTGCAATGACAAAGAGTTTATGTGTGTGATGCACTGCACCCAAGTATTATGTTAATAAACTAGGAAAACGCTAAAGTCCCGACGCGTTGATGGATGAGCTTTTTAAAGTTTTTAGTTGCGTGGGATATCTTTACTTTTGCAAGTGCTTTGTTTTGCTGCCTACGCATTGTAGGTGAATGTTGTCAAGTTTCTTTTGTTTCTTGTCAATTGGTATTATTTACCGTAAAAAACTTATATTAAAAGCTTTATTTCTATGGATTCTGGCTAACTTTTTCAACTTTTTCTTTCAAAAGGTACTACATCACCATAACCTTAATGTCCATGTATAATATGAACGTTGTAGCCCCACCCGTTTGGTCAGAATTGGCCCAAATGGCACGAAAATATCGTACAAAAAACAAAAATCTTATATTAAAAGCTTTATTTCTATAGATTCTGGCTAACTTTTTCAACTTTTTCTTTCAAAATGTACTAAATCACCGTAACCTTAATGTCCATGTATAATATGAACGTTTTAGCTCCACCCGTTTGGTCAGAATTGGCCCAAATGGCACGAAAATATCGCACAAAAAATCGAAAAAAATCGTAAAAGTACGATATTCATGAGAAATATTTCTTCGATTGTACCCAAAAACGTGGCAAGTCTAAGTTCAGAGATTTCGAAGGTCCTGTCAAATTTTCATCCAGATCGCATATGCCGTTTGCCCGGTAGAGAGCGAACAAACAGACAGAAAAAAAAAACAAAAAAAAAACACCCGAGCTAAATTTTTTGGGGGGTCGGTGAAATTGAAGTCTTCGCTTCGCTCATCCAATTACTTATAAAGTCTAATCTAACAGTAAAAAACATGTAAGCCATACCTGAAGCATTCTCTGTGCATATAGATCTTCAGCTTTATCGGCTTTAGAAGCATTATTATATTTTTAATTTGAAAATGGTCATCAAGGATAACTTAATATCAACTGAATAAAAATGCGTATACACAAATTATAGATACTATGGAAAAGAACATAAAATAGGACTAGAAAACCTTAGTTTTAAGTGCAAATTGCAAATTGCGCCTTGTAACATCTATTCAAAAAATACTATTTTCACGTACCTCTAATATAATACAATGTGCCACAGTAATTGAAGATTTTAAAATCTTTATCAGCCCGGTTTTGTCTTTTCTAGTACAACCGAGTAAAAACAAACTGTAAAACAACGTTACAGTTTTTGCCCCACTATATCTGCCCGCGACAAAGTTGGAAATGAGTTTCGTTTACACATATTTCATTCACACATGGTATTTGTGTTGTTTTGTCTAAAGTTGTGGGCGCTCCAAAGAGACAGATGAGACAGGTATCACTTGCAGAAAGTCACCTTCGTTTATGAAGTGAATAATATAATACGTACTATTATGACACGACGAGAAGGTTATTCCGTGTTTGCGCTGTAGAATGAAATGTTTAGAGATACTGTCACATTAAGTTACGCATGTGCCCTTTAAAAGGAATAAGTAGAATGAAATAAAGGTGACATTAACATGCAAACACATTTTTACAAAAGTTGCAACAAGATGTTTTTTTTTGTAATAATGCTTACCTTTAATATCATTGACATAAGTAAAGGATGACAATATTTGGGAAGATTATAATTAGCTCGCATGATTAATTCCATAACCTCCGAAACAGTTTTACATAACTTCATTATATTTATTTTTGAAATTAATTTAGAACTTAGTAAGTTTAAGTAATTTTGTTTGTTTATAATTTGTTTTTATATTTTTACTAAAGAGACATGAGGGGAAGGGGAAATGATGTATTAACAAAGTTTTAACCTAATTTCTTATGCTTATAACAATAAATTACGAGCAAGGAATTCTACAACAAACGAGAAAGATATTTGGCGTTATCTTTTAAAAATATATATTCTTCGTGTATGCTTAATTAACATAGTATGTATACGTGTAGGCCTACCCTATTAACATCATGCTCACAAAATTTCCATGCTGGAAAAACTATAATTTATAGATGTAGGCCTAATCAATTGTACAAAATTGTTAAATAAGTGATTTTTTTAATTGAACCATTTCCTTTAATTTAATTTACAAGTGTACATGCTTTTGTGTTTCGTTTGGCAAATGCAACGCAAATTTTCCGATCTGTCAAAACGCTTTTTGACATCAGAGAATACTTGGTATCCAAAAATACAAAAGAGTCGTATACACTCATAAACAGATATAAAAAGCAAACGTCAAATCACCGATTAGAGAACGCAACAAAAGAAAAGTAAAAACATCTTTAGATAAAAGTCACGGGTTTAAAGTTGAACGCAGTCGTTTCTGTGGGTACCGATGCAAAGTTTGCGTGCCCCCCCCCCCCTCCTCCTCCCCCCCTCATTAAACCAACCAAGCCGGGGAAATAACAAGACAAGACAAGACAACAGACGGTCCAACCCATCCTGCCTCGTACAAATCACATAATAATTACAATCATTAACAAACTCCGGTATCTCTCCACAATCAATCACATGTACTTACACGTGTACTTGCTACGGTAATTACCATCGGTACTCGTAGTGAACTCTACGGTTTCTAGAAGATAATTTCGTTTTTTTTGCTAGAGGCTTTTTTATTTTTTATTCGGAGCACGTTTCGCTCGACGAGAAGTTTGCGGAGAAAATGGAACAATTCTTTTAAAACACACATTCGAGCGTCTTGTAATTATCTTTAGAAGATTTTTTAAAAGATTCTTGGCTGCTGCGTGTTCTGTCTTCGTTGCATTAAAATGTAGTTAGAGCGTTCGTTATGAGAATGTTGATCCCATTTTTATATCACAAGAAGTAATAAACCATAAAAAATCGTGAACTTCATGAATATGAGAATTAATGTTGTACTGGTATGATCTGTAACGAGTGTCAGACATTACTTTACCTGATGTTTCTCACGTGAATACTAGAATAGGGCAATTTTGTGAATTTCTTATAGTGCAATGTCAATGGACGTTATGAATAGGACACATTTACCATTTCACTGACTATTCGCTCTCTCACATAATTATACAAAGCCGCGCCGCGTGCATAGTTTTCAAGCAAGGATATATAGACAGTATAATAATCAATATTTTTCGTTAAACAGCCATAAACAATTCAAGAAAATGATCGTTTTTCACAAAATCATCAACGATAAAAACCATATAATTTTGTCGAAAAGTGAGAAGAGAGTCGTCAGTACCGCTTTCGTTTCAAACAACTTTTAAGACAGTCAGCCGAAAGAACATGAATTTGACTAAAGCGCATGTGCCATACTATAAACAATTTTAAGACAGTTTCAAATTTAATCCAAAACTTTGAATAAAAATAAAATATATTTAAATGTCGCACGTGGCCCCCTTATTTTTTCCTATTTTGTTATGAAGGACACATATAATGAACTGTTATGCAAACATTCAAGGTATTTTATAAGAAATTAAGTTATTTGGAAGCTCTCTTCAGTACAATCTGGTGTTGGGGTGAGGTTATTTGGAGAAGAAATGCCCAAAGACTTTATGCTCATTCCCTCTATTTGCCTGTTTTCCTTGATCAAAACTATGAGTGGGAATAACTTTCAGTATTAATTGATGGAGGTGGGCATCGAACCAGTGGCATTTGAATTAATTCGACCTACTTATAATCTCATCGATCCTCTGTATCATATTAATTTATTAATTTAAAAAAATGATTACAAGCTCCCCGTTGTCAATCGATGACATGAAATTAAATTAAATTCACGATCACGAATACTTTACCGTTAGGTATTCAGAATTCAATAACTATACATAGGACATACAAGAATTATAAGAGCTTATATAAACGGTTCTAAAGACTTTTAAAGAAATTCCGATATCAATTTTCGTCGTATCAATTCTTCTCTCGATAAACCAATTAAAATTGTTAAAAAAGTTTTAAGTGTATTTTGAGAGTTAAATCAATTTTGCAATATCTTTGATGCTAGAGGTGCATGGAAGTGAAAATTCTCGATTCAAATACCTGAAGGAATAAATTTTATGTTCGCTTTACTGTAGCAAAGAAAAGAAAGTAATTTGACATTTTTGTGAAAGATGATTACTATACACAATGCATAGGACGTGGTATTATCACAAATATGTTTTCAAATCAACTGCTGTCTACGAAGTTGGACGCTTTCACTCACATGTAAGATATTTAAGTATTTATATGTATGTTATTGTTGAGCCATACACTTCCGCTGACAAAAAATATGGTGACCTGTTATTGAAAAATTAATCAGTTTATTGTAGAATAGTTGGATGAGCGAAGCGAAGACTTCAATTTCACGTACCCCCAAAAAATTTAGCTCGGGTGTTTTTTGTTTGTTTGTTTGTTTGGTTGGTTTTGTGTGTTTTTTTGTGTGTTTTTATTTTGTCTGTTTGTTCGCTCTCTACCGGGAAAACGGCATATGCGATTATGATGAAAATTGGAGGGGACCTTCAAACTCTCTGAGTTTAGTCCTGCCACGTTTTTGGGTACAATCGAAGAAATATTTCTCATGAATATCGTACTTTAAAGATTTTTTTCGATTTTTAGTGCGATATTTTCGTGACATTTGGAGTTGGACCGATTCTGACCAAACGGGTAGGGCTACAATGTTCATATTTAACAAGGACATTAAGGTTATGGTGATGTAAAACCTTTTGAAAGAAAAAGTTGGAAAAGTTAGCCAGAATCTGAGGTATATAACAACAATTTACAAGTAACAATAGAAACTTGACAATAATCACCTACAAGGCTACAATGCGTTCAAAAAGAACTTGCAAAAGTAAAGAGATCCCACACAAACTAAAAACTTATTAAAAAAGCTCATCCATCAACGCGACTAAAAAAAACGTTCGCGAAGCGGCCTAGTAAAAAAAGATGCACTGTTGCCAAGACAAGAAGCGTTACACAATATTGTGAAAATAACAATGCTATCAGGCCTACTTATACATTTTTGTTAGATTGATAAAGTTAGTCTTGTCTTAGGTTTCACTGGCAAAATTATTATTAATTTTTAAATATATAAACATCAATCACGCGAATCACAAGTTTCACGTAATGTGATTTATTAAATACTGTACTATTTTAATTATTATGTTGTATTTCTGCTCAGCCATCATCGTTTTCACGGGACAGGTATTGTAAATTTTTGGAAGTAGATGTTTCATACAATCTTTGTTCTACAATCTTGCTGTGATAGCACACGAAGCTTTTGGCAGTTTTGTTAACGTGCAGGTTATGGACCCGGCACCTCCACCAATCCTATATGGAATTTATCTGTATCTACCCATAAGTCATTCCAGAAAACACAATGGTATTGGTTCTAAAACACATTTTCCCCTAAAAATTGTCATTTTACATTATCTATTAATATTATGTATAACTTTTCAAAAATGTAGTTTTTGTTATTTTCAATAATTAAATTTTGCCTTTAAAGTTGAAAGTTGAAAGTACTGAAGAAGTGTTGTATTGTTCTGAGGAGCTTGCTCTACGACAATGAACAAAACATACCCTGTATTAATCGCTAATACCCGGCACCTCCACCAAACGTATTGTTAAACCGTTGTAAACCGTTGTCGTTGTGTAACAACGGTTTAGTGTTAACACATTAAACCTTGTGCCTGCAATCCTTTGTACACAACTACGCCAGTTTTTAAATGAATAAGTACAACTTTACAAAAAACATTATGATTTCAAAGAATCATTACTAAAATTAATATGTTTATATGCACAATCAAATTTGTTAAAATAATTCATTGGCTTCTTTCCATTTTTATTTTTCAAACTTACAAACAATACGATTTATCAAATTCTAAGGGCCCTACCTTGCCCTTGCCCTGGCAATGGCTGGATCTGGTCCTGTCCACATCCCTTAGACTAGAGTGGCAGAATGTGACCTAACGGCTGAGACGCCCTTAAATAAATAATAATCTCCTAACATTACCTCTGACGGTACAATAACGTTAAGGCTGTTGTGGTCGTTTTTGTCTAAATAATTGTAATTTTTCGTTTTATTGTTCAGTTCTTGGTGATGTGCAGTCATTTTAACCAAACAAAATCTTTTTGTTTAGTCATTCTGTTTTTTGTTTGAGAATTGGCGCGTTTATTCGTCGAATTCTCCGTCGCCTTAGATGCTTTGTTTTAAGAACTCTATTGTGCTCTGTTTTTTCTTTGCAATTTCCATCTTCACGGTCGCTCGCCTCGGAGCTTGTCAGATCGGAGTGGACCTCATCTGATTTGTAGTCCATCGATCTCGTTTGCTCTTGTTTTTTAATAATGATCATTATAGGCTCGTTGTATTCGGGACGAGAGCCGAAGAGCTCCGAGCATTGGCGATACATCACGATCAGTGTGGATTAAAATGTCGTCTTCGAGAGTGGATGTGTGGTGAACTGCGGGTGGCGACGTGAGGTGTGCGGTGGACTGCGCGAGGCTGGATGACCTTGAGGTTTGTGCGCAGTCGCCTGAGACGAGCTTGTTTTGTTTCTTGGTCTATGACTATCGACTCCACAGAGCGCGGGGATAACCGGCAGCTTTAGTTTGACAAAATTATGAAAACAATTTTTATGTTTTGATTTTGAAAATTTGAATTATTTCACGAATTAAGTTGTCCAAAAGTTTGGCGCAATTGCAAAACTTCTTGCCCAAAATATATTTGTCAAATTGTTTAGAAGCAAAATTACTTATTATAATGTGCTGGTATTTTGTTAGTGATTAATTTGTAAAATCTTTACTTGGCCATAATTATTGTGAATGGTATGCGAGTTAAAGAGCATTCGATTTAGCTGGCTCAGTTTATAAATCACTTATTTTTTAAAACGTAGCATCTCTTACGAATTATTAAATTGGGGTTGTCTCCGGGTACATCACATTCCCCCCTTAACTTGATTTCATATTATATTGAACCACACATAAATATATTTATCAGGCCTTCTATTTAATTGAAAATACAACAATATTGTTCCGACAGTGTTGAAGAGCCATCTAGGTGCCCGTTAGGGCGCCGCAGCCAAGCCGCGGTGCGCTACACACTCAAGCACCTTATACACCAAGCAGAGTTGGGGTGATTTCGAGGTGTTACCCAGCCGTCATGTAACGTGATGTGAACTTGAAAACTATCACAATCGAGGGGATTTAGGTACCTGACAACACATGCCAAATTTTATTGGGGTACGATTATTCCTTCTTGGTGAAAAAATGGCTTGAAACATGCTCAAAATCACTTTAAGGATGTTAGCTACTGCTACTGCTACTGCTACTGCTACTGCTACTGCTACTGCTAACATCTAATACGTCGGCCCGCGATTCTGACCAGACGGGTGGACTACAATGTTCATATTTTACATGGACATTAAGGTTATAGAAATATAGTCTCTTTTGAGAAAAAAGTTGAAAAAGTTTGTTGGAAGGCTTCCAAATAAAGGTTTTAAAATAAGCCTTAAACACTTGGCATACAATCAACAAAGTAACCATAGTTACTTGACACTTGTTGACGGTATAAGCAGAGTTAGGCGGGAAAGTGCGATACGTAAAAAAAATAGCGGACATTTAAAATTTTTCTTCTTTGTGTGGAACGAGAAAAGGTGTCATTATACTCTCATAAAACAAATCAGAAACCGTCCCTGGCCTAGGCCCAGATGTGGAAAATTATTTATAATGCAAAAGTGTAGGTCTAAAGTTCCATTTGGCTATAGGACTAGTAAAATTCATACTTACATTACATGTTTGACAAGCCTAGCCAACCCTATGCCAGCACAACATTGGACTGATATGAACTTGCTCAACTGTTTGTTTACATAATTGCAACAATCAAATCATTTCATACAACTTGTCTTTCGATTGGCCCGCGTTTATGAAGGCACTGCCATCTAGAATAAATATAGAACTTTTTCGAGCTCTTTGCTATACGCAAATCTTTTTAAAGTGTTTAGAACTTTTTCGAGCTCGTGATACTCTTTCAACCATATACATCCTATATAATTGGCTAGACCAGCAGTCGGTGGTCCACTTCCGGTACAATTAGAAGCCATCTTAAAATGACAGTTTACATGTTAATCAAATGGGAGCGATTTGTGGCCAAATAGTTCTCAAGATTGCCGCCAGGTTGACAGGTAAGCATACTAGCCTTTAACACCAAATGATTACTAAATTCCCTTATGGCAATCACTTCGTATTGTTTCTTTTGTTTAATACCATGCTGCACAAGCTAAAACCATATCAAACAATCCAGTAAAATACTTTATTGCATTAAAAAAGCATAAATTAAAACACCAAATCGCCATCTTGAAATGGGCCGGTTGAGTCTTCAATTTGCTACGCTCGCGCCTGTGCGGAGGTATAGGAGACTGCTAATCTAGCCTACTATAGGGGTTTAATATCAATGCTTTCAACTCACAACCCATGACGTTTTCCACGATACCGTTCAAGAATACCAATTCCTTCGAAAACGAAAACGACTTCGTTTTCAAATTGCGTTTTCAACTCATCTCCCACGAAATTCAAGAATTGGGGTCCAGTCCTTATACCGTCGTTATACCATGGTTATACCACCTATACCCAGGATGTACATGAATCCGGGTCTAGTATTTTACATCCTATATTGTTACTTCTAATACCATAGAATTTAAATCAACTTTGATAAAAATATTATATTTTAGCAAATAATTTTGTAATGGAACTTGAAAAAGTAATGAGATCACACACATAACAAAAACTTGTAAAAATACAGCCAAACCTTACACACTCAAAGGAATGAGATCTAAAAAAAGGGCCAAGCTCATCTACCCTTCCACATAAACTACAGTGTCCCATAACAACACCCTCGAAAAGCTTGGCAAAATAAAATTTTTGCATGTTATTACGTTTAAATTAATTAAAAAAAAAAGAACTTTGATAACTATTACGTTAAATTAAAAATCGCAAATTCTATTTTGCCAAGCTTTTCGAGGATGCGTTATGGGACACTGTACGTTTATGTGGAAGGGTAGTTTAGCTTGGCCCTTTTTTTAGATCTCATTCCTTTTGAGTGTGTAAGGTTTGGCTGTATTTCTACAAGTTTTTTTATGTGTGTGTAGATATATTCTTACATTAGTTTGCAATCTTCCATTTTGACGAAGAAAAAAATATATAAAATAAAAACCGTTTAGAATACTTTAAAAGGTATAACAAACAAAATAATATTATACAAGTCGCCAGAAGATCAAAGAACAAAAGATTAATCGAAAATATTCCTGTGCTATTTGAAACATCTTTCGAGTTGATCTATTTTTATTGGCGGCGGGTTATTACGAAGAACAGCGTCACGATGTTTCTCTTCCAAGCTATGTAATAAAACAATACCGATCCGACCAGATAGCCTATCCAAGATGGCGGACAAAATGGCGCCCCATAAAATAAAAGAGTTCCGTTTTAAAACCGCTGTTTGCACGCAAATATCCCAACGTCTAGCCATCGAGTTGTGCTGTGTAACGGAACGGGAAACAAATTAGTTTATGGTTGTGCTGGTTTATGGTTTAACGCAGCAACTGATGGGAATCAAACCTATATCAAGCGTTGGTTTGCAAACTGTGCACTGTAGTCTAAGAAGGGCCGGGTAAGATTAAGCTGACTTCATGTTATTCTTAGATGAACGTTAAAACCAGAAATATTCCATAGATAGCTAGATTTAAACTCCGGATTAAAGTTGGTGGGACACCTCAATCTACCTAACTGAAAGATTACTAAATATAACTGGAGAGTGCTTGTAATTTGGTGTTAATTTTTATGATTTTTACGATTTGATTTAATGATTTAATGATTAAAAGGCCATAAAAATGCTAATCAAGTAGAAAATTACACACAGAAAATTAATGATTTTGGTAAAAAGTACAAATTTGGACCAAAGTTAGTGTTACTTGCATTTTTATGTAATGCGTTTGAATACAGATCAATAAAAAATGTTCTTAAAAGTAGACGGATACAAATAAGATAGGGTATTTAGAAATCAATTAAGAAATAAAAGAAAGACATCTCAGCTGTGTATCGAACCCCGGTCTCCCAATTGCCGGTCGGGTGCTTTACCCCTAAGCTACCGAGACGGTTTACTTAATAAGATATGGATTGTTAATATTTAATACAATTCAGAAATTACAAAATCCATTCCGATCGGGGTTCGAGCCCGAGTCTCCCACATTCCGGGCAGGCGCCTTAGTCAACTTTTTAATTTCTGAATTGTATTAAATATTAACAACTCCACCTACGGGAGTGTTTCCCGACTACCCACATCGAGAAAAGATCTGGATTGTTGGTGCATTGTAGATCTGAACAGATTGATGATGGTTTTGTAATTTCTGAATTGATATCCAAACACTCAATTACACCTATATGGGGGTGTTTCCCTATTTATTAAATTGAGAAATAAGACAGTGTAGTTCCTGTAGAGTTCATATTCGAGTCGGATAGATGATTTACCCGCTTCGCTCGCTCCTTCAACCAACAAAACCATCCTTTGTTTCCTGAACGAAACAAGTTCATCATTTCGAGTTAACATCTCCTCCCATCTTCTTTATATCCGCAATAAAAGTTTATTTCTCTGCTCTGTTTCCACACCCCGCATATAACATGCGATTCTCCTCTTGTTTACTACCATTGTGTTGTAAAGAACATTCGGAGTGTATTCCCATTATGTGACGAGCACATAGGTTCAGGTTTATTGCGGGCTAACAGATGCTATCGATAAATCAAAGAATTGTTCAACGATCGGTTGGATTAGAAGTTCGCTACTCTCTCGACGATACGTAAATTTAAATTTCTTTGCAATGCTCTAACTTTTTAGGTAGATTCTCTATTACAGTTGTGAAGACATAGAAGTCAAATATCTCTATCTTCGTCTTAAAAATGTACATCTTATTCTTAAAGAAGAGGAATGGTGTAACTTTTTTAAACAATTCTTATCGCCAACTCTGACAAATGGAAAGGTTGATACCAGGGAAAACGAAACTGTCACATTCTTTTAGAGTTCTCCCCTTTAGAATATTCTCTATAAAATTGTATTTTTTTTATTACTTTTAGCTTTTCTGTTCGTTTAAAGAAATAAGTTTAAATTGTTGCTAAGTTGGTATTGATATTCAAATAATAACATTTACAAGCCACATTAACTTTTTATCAAATACTTACATCGATTTTCAGATAATATACCGAACTCATGAGTTTTACACTGTCAATATCACAATCGTAGGCTCAAACATTTTCCATTTCCTTATTCCAAGGCAGCGAGGGTTTGCTGTACGTATCACTTTTATCTCCGTCCGTGCGTTAGTCACGTGTCACGAAAAAAACGAACTTGGCCACCGTTTTAAATGCATCTTTTGTTGGCATTGCCCTTCAACCAGGATCAGGGGTGTAACCAGTAGTTTGATTAGGGGGTGGGGGGTAGGGGTGGGGGTAAATTTCGAGGTTTATATTAAGAAATTCGTATAACTGCCCACGAAATTATCTTAGGGAAAAGTACACTATCCTGGTACAACGGGGAGAGGGGGGGGGGGAATTTTGATTTCTTACATTGTAAATAGTGACATTTTACTAGTTTTTATAATTCCTTTGTCGATAATTTATAAAATTTAAAAGATCCTCATACTGTCATGTCAGTTTACATCTTGCCATATAGTACATAAGGCTATTTAGTATGATTATAACCCTTCTTCTGATTTGGGGGGGGGATCAGACACCCTGACCCCCCCCCCACACGCTACGCTCCTGACAAGGATGATACATAACTCTATGACACATGATGGTACATACACATGATACATAACTCCAGCGGTCATGTGTGTGGCTAGGCTGCATCGATATTTATTTAACATCTATAGTAGGCTAGATCCCCAGACATTGGTCCACTTCCGTGACAATTTGAAACCATCTTGAAATTACAGTTTGCATGTTAAGTAGATGGGAGCGATTTGAAGCCCAAATATTTTTAAAGATGCCCGTCAGTTTGACAGGTGAGCATATTAGCCTTTAACACCAAATGATTTCTAAATTACCTTATGCAATAGCTTCTAATTGTTTCTGTTTGTGCATTCCCATGCTACACAAGCTAAAACCTTATCAAACAATCCAGTAAAATACTCTATTGCATTAAAAAACGCATAAATTAAAACGCCAAATCGCCATTTTGAATTGGTTAGATTGACACTTCAATTTGGTACGCTCGCGCCTGTATATAATTTAGAGACTGCGGATCTAGCCTACTATATGTTAAATATCAATGCTAGGCTGTATGTGAAAGTGGAAATTCAACGGATCCGGCGCCTCCACCAAAAAACAGATCTAAACCGAGTTCACTCCCTCCCTGCTGTCAAAGCAATTTACAACTTAAACGTTTAGATATGCCAAAATGTTTTCTAAAAGCCGAAAAGACTTTCCGGCCCCCAAAGGCCACAAACGTCCGGTGCTCTCATTAAGTATTCGTATGGGAACCCTACCCAACTTAAGTCGGAAGCAGCAGAAGAAAGAAGACTGAATTCACGATCCCTAATATAATTATCGTGTAATGCTAGACCGTAGATCGCGCTCGATAAGGCGGCTGTTCGCTTCATGTGGATACTTTATTAAGACATTCATCATCATTATTTACGACAAGCCAGATACTATTAATGATTTCTAAATCATTCGGACTTTGAATTTTGCATGTATTTAGCATTTTATTTGCGTAACTGTACTGACAAGTTCTTTGTAATAGGAATTACACATGCACCGCCAAGGAATAAATAAGCACAATATCATAGTTTGTACTTAAGTCTTTTCACAAAATTAAGAATGAGTAATTCGAGTAGGGAATGCTCGTTATTTTCTTATCTCGTGGAAGACCTGCCCAAGGGTGCAATGCATGGAAATGTCCTAGGGCTGTTTAAAAGGAATCATTTCCTTCCATTAACCTTTACTGAGAAGAAATACTGTAAAAAAATTAAATCTGCCATGGCGTCGTTTTCCATTTTCTGCAGAGGAAGAATATTCTCAGTAGCAATAGCCGAATTGAAATGTATTGTAATGTATTGCTTTAAAACATATTTTATCCATTGTCAATATACCAAATTTAAGCTAAATTTCCTTAGATATTATTTTCCTGAGACCATAAAAGTGATGAGATTTTTAATTAAATTTGATCAAATCATTGTTTCTGAAGGCTCCAGTCTGGAAGCTAATTTCCCAGGTTTCGTCTGTTTGATAGATGGTGATATTCTAAAGAGTTTCAGAAACTTCCTATAATTGGTGGCGACTGGCGAGTCATCATTTCATAAAGTCTCCGGAATATACGCGAATACTTTTCTTTGTCAATGGCTAAAGCACACGAGACTCTTGTTTATAGGGTTGTGGGTTCGATATCCACCTCATGCAATCACGAATGTAGTTTTTATTGTTTCATACAGTCTCGACCGTACAAATGGCTACTATACGTTCTTGATAAAAACTTGAGGGAACCTTTGAAATCTCTAAACATATACCGATTATTTGTTTCTGTACATTGAGAAAGAAAAGTCGCACTTTTACAATAGTTTTTTCGAATGCATGGAGATAATATATCAAATAAGCTCATCCATCAAAATCGTCCGTGAAGCGGCTTTGTTTTTTTTCATATTATATCGCAGACATAAACAAATAAATAAACAAAAAATTAAAAATATCTGATCATTTACACAAAAAAAATTTCCATTTGGAAGTTTGAGGCAACTTATGTCATGCTATTTCACTTCACAATTCACAATAATAATTATTTATAGAATATAGAATACTGAAACCTACAGCTGCCATATGATCAGTAATAAGTTTCGCTGAAAATCAAAACTATGATTATATTAATTTTCAATAAAGCTATTGTATAGTGTCTATAATACTGGCCAACATGCAATAAATCAGTGTCCTGCGTGGTAAAATATCGGTTTAAAACCCTACAGACTGTATAGGTAAATAACATGCCAGATGTTGACTAACAGGTGTCGTAGATACAAACTATATGGCTGCCACTTAGCTGTGTTTGGATACAGAACGACGAAAAGCAATTAGCCATTTGCTACGTTAGTCGAGTGGTCTTCATAAAGAAGGCTGTGTGGGTGTGGGTGGTAAGTTACAAAATGGGTTCGTAAAGGTCTAATTTAAAAAAAAACATACTTATTTTTTATCCTTGCCAACTCGGTCACAAGAACATTTTTTTTTGGTGTGGGCATTATACGATTATATTATACAACTTATATGTTTCCTCTTTTCTAGGATGGCTCCAAAGTACTTAGATTCGCCAACCAAAATAACATATTGAAGAATGGATATGGAAATACTACACGTTTTCAGAATTCGAAGCCCCTGATTAACCATGATTATACCTCGGAGCTTCTGTGTTGGATGAAGAAGAGCCTAACGATACAAGATATAGAACTAAGAAAGCTTGGAATGACGAACAGTGGACACAAGAGAAGACTAGATATTGTGTCACTAATCAGGAAGGAATGAGGATGTATCAGGATGAGCTTGTTTGTGATTCACTCGCCATTTGTGTTGAAATTATGTTTCAGTTTTTATTGCAGAGAACCACATAGGCATAGGGAAATTAACATTTACATTAATTTCTAAAATAGGATTTGTACAATTTCATCCAATTATATACTATGTTCTTTTAAAATTACTAAATTACGAATAACTTCATAAATAAGAAAGCGATGGGACTAGTAAATTTATTTGTCCTTATAGTTACTTGACAGTAGTATGTAGCTGCTATTGGGTGTACTGTAAAATTGTTAAAGGTGAACAATTGAAACTGAACTTAATGCAACCCAGGTAAAGTCAAACATTGCAATTTGATACCAATGTAATTTGAATGTTATTTAATTGTTCTTTATTTCGTCGTTGTTTGTCCAGATCCCAGCGCTCACCGCGATCAAGGCAGCCAACCCCACGCAGAGAACAGAATTTATCTTTAATTAATTCGTTTTAAAACGTAATGAATAATGAGCCCTTGCTTCTACGCCCGGCGGCACCACACTTGCATGGCCAGAGGCGTGCGTGTGATTGTTCCTGTGTGTGGGCGGAACACAATGGAAGACATGTACTCAGCTATTCACATGCATTCGATTAGGTTCAAGTCTACTAGACGTAACTTGAGAGACGAGCCTGTGCTGAACTTGAGAGTGAACGTTACAAAGAGATTTAAATACACATAAATAAAATAAATTCGTATTTATTTATAGTCTACCCACTGAGTCACATAACTGACTTTCCGTGATTTTCATAATGTGATTTTTCTTTTTTGGGGATTTATTTAATTAATTAATTTGACGTCTATCTTATTCAGTCAAAAAACTGATTTACAAAGGGACAACTAAATGAATCTAATTACATAAATGCAGGCTTATCAATGAACTATTTTGAAAAAGTAATATTACAAGTATTAATAACTCAATCATATTGGTAAAATGACTTGGGTAGTTTAATATGGATTCGGATCTAGCTCTTTTTGAAAGTTAAAATGGCGTTAATTTGTTGAAGTACATTATCGTCAATTAAACAAATTACCTTGAACTGAGGCTGAGGGTGTTGCTATCAATATCCCCGTCACTATTACCCCCCCCCCCCCCCCCCTAATAACCTAGCTTGTCTCCTGGACGCTTACCTAATATCCTTATAAGAACAGGGTTACAGCCGGGTTAGTCTTAACTCTGGCGCTAGTGTCTAGCCCCTATTGAAAATGCCACTTAACACTAGCCCGAGCCTTCTAAACTCGAGCTACGGTAACCCTGGTCGGAGGCGGGGCTACAGTCGGGTTAGTGAGGCATGGCTACATGGATTATTGTGTATTATTCGTTTAGGTGGCCGTGTGTTGTTGTTTTTGTAATGATTAAAAATGGCTGGCTATATTTTGGCGGTAGGTGCAGAGTTTGATGACGACAATGTCAAAAATTATACACGGATAGTGGATCTTATGGCGTTTTCCATTGGCCGCACTCAGGTCGCACTAGTGCGCCCTAGTGCGCACTGGATTGCCACTTGTCTTTTCATTTGTTGAGTTTTGCAATGTTATTCAAGTGGAGGTAGACAACAATGACATCTCTGCACTCGCCGAGTGCATGCCAATGGAAAACGCCATTAGTGATTTTGAGTTGTATACGCGAACAAGACTAAATCGTAATTGTTTTAATTATGTTTTAAATCTTTTGGACGTGGAGCTGGTACGCGAAAATAACCGAAATCATGCAGTACCAGCTGACACACAGCTATTGGCAGGTTTGAGTTTTCTAGCTAGTGGTAATTTTCAATGGGGAATAGCTGCTATGGCTGGTATTTCCCAAACAGCCACCAGTGAAATAATTCGCCAAGTTGTTCTTGGATTGAATCGGATAGCTGTGGACCACATCAAGTTTCCCACGACCATCGCCGAGATGAACACGACCAAAGAAGACCTGTACCGTTATGGCGGGGTGCGCAATGTCCTTGGAATAATCGACTGCACACACGTAGCATTCCAATCTTTGAGGTACGAGGAAGCTGCCTACGTGGATAGACGTGGTCGCCACACTATAAATGTGCAATTCTTTTGCAATGCAAAACTTTAAATTACAGATGCTGTTGCTAGATGGCCAGGTAGTGTCCACGACAGCTTCATTTGGAATCACAGCGAGCTAAGGAACACACTGATGCAGACAGATGGTTGGCTGTTAGGGGATGTTGGTTACCCTTTGGAACCGTGGCTTCTGACAAGGTTCCAGCGACCTATAACAGATGCGCAGACGATTTTTAACGCAAGTGTAGGCAAAACAAGGAATTTGATTGAAATCGTGAATGGTCTCCTCAAGAGTCGTTGGAGGGTCCTAGCTAAATCTGGTGGAGAGATGCTGTACAGTGCAGCTCGTGTCTGCGATATCACTGTTGCCTGCTGCGTTATGCACAACATATGTGTTGACCAAAATGTAGAACTAGGAAATTTTGACCTAGTTCTTCCAGATGACTACAATCGTCCACCAGCAGCAGTTAATGTTGGTGTCGGAGGAAGGGATCTACGAGCACGAGCTGTAGCCATCCGCCAGCGGCTAGTTGACAATGACTTTGCTCAGTAGGTTTTACCTTTTCCTTGATGGAGACCTCTACGCCTCCTCAGCGCAACACAATTTAATTAGAAGGTAGCTCTGTCTACCGTCTCATCAGTATCCAATAAAAAATTAAATAATACATAACATAGTGTAAGATAAGAAAATAAAGTAGATGAATTACATACTTTGGTCATTATTATTGCAATAGTTTGACATGACTTTGTCAAGAACAGTTACTGTAGGGCCTACCTAAACTGATATTTAGGCAAACAAGTGGTTGAAAATTACAACGCATATTGAGGTTGACCTAGACTTCAGAAAAAATTATAAATTATGAAAAAACGATCTCTTACATTAAAGAGAGGCTATTTATACCTAAACACCATATTGTTCAGATCTATTTTTATAATAACTTAATCATAGAAGAGGATCGATTATTGTTCTTCTGGCGGGTGTTCTTCTGTGTTTGTAACGTGGTAGATAGCTTTGATTAAGTTCTTTAATGTTTGGTTCATGTCCTTTATCGCCTTTGTTTGGTCTTCCAATGCTTGCGCTTGTCTGACGCCGACATCAAGCAGGTCCCTCTGGAATGTCGAACCTCGACGGCGGCGACGCAATGGTGAAAGGGGGGCTGCAGAACGAGTAGGGGTTGGTCTGGATGAAGTTGGAGAAAGAGTAGTTGATGTTGGGAGGCGAGAAGGACGAACGGTTTTAGTTGGAGTTGCAGGTGTTTGAGTGTTAGAAGAGTTTGCAGTTGGAAAGTCCAAGGCCATTGGTATGATGGCTGATGAAGACGGTAAGTAGTTTGTAAGCGGAAAAATATAAGGCTCGGCTATTGCGACGGCTTCAGTTATTGACGACAAGTCACATGATGATGGTACAGTTATGAGTACAGGAGATGTTGAAGGAGAAGAAGACGACGAAAGAGGTGGGGAGGAGACGACTTGGGAGATTTGAGAAGGTTCTTGCCTGTGTTTGTCTTTCTTCTGCTGCTGTGCCTTAGAATCGGCATGAATATCTCGACCCCCTTTAATACCTTTATAAGTTTCCTCCTTTAGGAAACTTATAACAATTTCTTCAAGAGGTGTTAAGGGCCTAGCTTTTTCCTTCCCTCCACCAATCGCCTTTCCCACCCCTCCACCAGTAGCTTGCATTTCAAGTAGCAAAGCTGCCTTTGCTGCCCGTGCACCACTTTTAAGCTTTTTCCATTTTTCTATAACCTGTAATAAAAACCCCATCATTAATTGTAGTTCCTATGTATAACTGTAGCCTTCTACGCCAATTGATGTGTCTATTGAATGGAATAGCTACTGGTAGCAAGCTATATTGGTTTAACTTCTAAAGTCTTATAATATGTAAACTATATAAGACCTACTACCCTTAACGGTTGTTTTTTTAAATTAATTAATAAATTCTCACTATGTCTTACCTGTTCACGAGTGCGAGGAACTCGGCCGACTGCATTGCAAGCTTGGGTCACTTGATCCCAAGCCCTTGCCTTATGCTCTTTGGTAAGGCTGGGAGAAAAGCCTCCATTCAAAATGTGCCACATTTTCTTTACTCCTGTAGCAATCGCTTCGACCTCTCCTTCAGTAAAGTCTGCATTTCTGGCTCTCTTATTTCCCTCCATTACTCTTTTTAAATATGATAAGTACGAGCAGCAAAAATACCAAACCAAACACGCAGCTATGTTTGTTTACCTTTTCAAGTCGATTCATTTGTTTCATTGTTCAAGAGTGATGATGTTTTCGTCATTTTTAACCAATCCCATTGCATGTAACATATTTTGCTAGTGTTTTTTCATTTATTGCGTTGGCTGTTTTACGTAGCTAGGTCGGCGGCACGATACGGCACGGCTACACTAGCCCGAGCTTAGCCAAGGGATATTAGATAGGGGCTACGAAATCGTGCTAAGGTCGGGCTACGGTAGCGCGGAGCTAGCGCCACTAACCCGATTTCTTATTGGCGATATTAGGTAAGCGTCCAGCTGGACTTTACTACATCCTTACCCCTAGCCCCAACCCACTCCAACCAATCACCTGTCAACAAGAGGTAACAATATTTGCGTGTTAATTTATTTATTTGTTTCAACAATCCATGGACATGTACATGGTGCACATAGGAACTAGACATATACACACGTGATAATAAGAACTTACGTAATTATAACTGATTCAATTTCTTTTCTGTGTGTTATGATATTTACCCCTTCAGGCATTGTACAGAAACACTGTCTAACCTCGACTAACCTCTATCCCTGAACCCCTTACTCCGCTTACAGGACTCCGGCCCTAAAGGGTTACTCTTGGTTAAACTAATGTGTAACCTACAGTTCAAAGTTTTTCCTGCGTATCTTCTTCACCTCTTCGGTTTAAATTTCAGACGTAAAACTAATTAAAGAAGCTAAACTCAAAACAATTTGTTCATAACGAACAATTCTTCTTCCACACAGTATAGTCCTGATTAGGCAAACAAAAATCTCGTCTCACCTTCCCTTTCATCTTAAACTATACCCACAGTGGCAGAAAGCTTCACTCGACATAATGGAAATACCTAAACGCATTAATTTAACCGCGACGTTTTCAATGCGCGTGAATGATGTGTGTGTGAGTGCGTAAGATTGTCTTCCTCCCACAGAAGGTGATTATGATTGTGATTATGATTGTGTGGATCGGGTACATTCAGATGCCACAAAGCCGAGGCCAATTAATCACTATCTCCCCCCGGGCGAATCAGGCGAGAAATGACATAGAACACAATGCTCACGCATCGGTTGTAATTAATAATGTTCAAAGTTAAAATAGGCTGCGGCTTGGTTTCTTGGTTGTCTTTTAGAGTTTATACCTCGGGGTCTGCAGGACGGTTGCCTAGCAACGCAGACAAGGTATTAGTCAAGTGTCCACCACTTCACCAACCATCTGCCGCGCAGGACAGTTCTGTGACTGAGTATATTCAATTATTAAACGTGAATTTAAGACCTCACATAATTTCTTAAAAAAAAAAAACGTAAGAATTCGCGTAAAATAGACTTTATTCGTGGTTAATATATTAGACAAGGATCAGATTAAAAATTCCTGAAAACGGTTTACGTTTTCTTTAATATTGTGCAATGGACTGGCACCAGAGTACCTCACTTATAAAATAAGTATAAGCAATGTTACTCATTCACATAATACAATTAGGTACAAAGAAAAACAAAACTGTTGTGAAACAAACCTCAACTAATATGGAGATAACACCATTTTCAATAAAGGTATGAAAATATATAATAGAATTCCACAACCCATAAAAGACATGTCTTGTGTCAAAGGGTTCCGGAGGGCTTGCTGTAAGCTCATAAAAGAAAAAAGTTTGATCCCTTTGTCTTATGAAAGCCAGGGATTCTGGGACAATTAGTAGAATAGCATTTTTAAAGTTTAATTTGTTCAATTCACCTATTTTAGGTGTAGACAACTTAATAGTTATTAAAGTGTAATGTTTTCATTGTTATCTAATTAGCCTTAATCTTGATACTGTGGAATGTATTATATGTATTGGAATGTGTATTGGAATGTAATGTATACAAACAATGTACTTGTGAAAAATAGCTAATTTGCTAAATAAACTTACTACTACTACATGAAGTCTTCACAAATGGCGGAGGTGCCGAGCCATGGAACTTCCAGCTTTCTGGGGAGCTAACCCCACCTGCGGAGGTGCCGAGCCATGGAACTTCCAGCTTTCTGGGGAGCTAACCCCACCTGCGGAGGTGCCGAGCCATGGAACTTCCAACTTTCTGGGGAGCTAACCCCACCTCCCAAATCGAAGGGTCACCAAAAATATGTTTATAATCCTTGTTGAAGGGCAATGCCAATAAAAACATATGGCAATCGAGATTCTGTTTGGCTTTCACAGGCCCAAACGAAGGGACGAAGAGAAGAGTGATACACGCATTTCGATTATTAATAATTTATTAAACATAATTTATGTATTAAATTTGCGCTCGTGGAGTGTATATTATTTTGTTGCGAATAAAGGCTTGATAATTATGTGAATGTGATAAATGTGCAGTATAGTATTGTGTTGATTGGTGAAGGAAAGTATATTATGTTAGAACTAAGAAGATCCGACTTATCTTATACACTTAAGTATATAGATCACTGATGCGTATTGTAATTAAGCTTGTTATGGGTATCTAAGTTAAGTTAAGTAGGTATGAGTGCAGACAAGTGTTGCCAAGTTCAGTTAGGTTAGTGTAGTGTAGTTATGTGGTGTAGCCAAGCATAGCTAAGTGTAGCAAGACTATATTTAGTGAATCTATGTATAGTATTTATAACTATATGGTATAGATAAATTGCAGAAAGGTTATCTAGTCTAGTATAAGATTTATTTTGGTGCTAGTGTTTAGTATAACTGAGTGCAGTAAGGTTTTAGTGTCAAAAAGTGTAGTTAAGTGCGACTGTACGGTGTACCTTAGTGTAATAGGGGCTAGATCAGTGAAGGGATTGTTTACATTTACTATAGTAAGTGCAGCATGGTGTATCTTAGTGCAGTAAGGTGGATCTTAGTTCAGCATGGAGTGTCATGTTTTAACACTAGTATAAAGAGGTTTTAGCAATTTTTTAAAGATTTTTTCGTGTTTTTAATGTTTTATTAATATTATGCTGTGTTTTTTCTATGTATAATTTTAATATGATACGTTATTTTGTTATGTAGGGATAATGAGTACCAAGGGTAACAGTAACAGGTACGCAAGTAGGCCTACTACGGGGCCAATGCTCTTTCTGTTGCTCTTGCATTCAAATATTTTCTTTTTATAAATGGCATGTTTAGTCTGTTCATTGATATGAAAAAAAACGAATGCAAAATATTAATAAATAAAATAAATAAATAAGTAAGGTTTAGTAGTAAGGTATAGGGTGTAGTCTAGTGCAAGAAAGGTGTAGCTGGGAAGTGTCGTGCGATCTCTACTCGTAGTTTTTGTTCCCCGCCATTACGTCGGCGCGCCAGGTCCACCTCGGTACCCGGGGGCATGTGACCAGCACCGAGACTCGCAATCTGATGTGAAGCCCGCCGGGGACAAATTTCACATTAAGAGATTTTAATTAAATTACAATTAGATTGAAATTCCCTCTTGGTTGTTGAGTGATGATGAGTTCCTCGGTCGTTATCTCTGTAAGGCACGGGCCTCTTGCTATGATATAATTACCATCATTACTATATTGTTATTACCGACAGCCAACGAGTTTCATTATAATTACTATTATTATAATTCTTGTTGTAATGATTATGATCAGCTGTGATTAAGTTGAGATAAGAATTAGTTTCATCAAACAGTTGATCTCTGTCGCTTCTGTGTGTTGAATGGATTTGTTGACTGATGAACCCATATTACAAATTGTCGTGTAATAAATACCATCAACACAATTTTAGGAATGTTTACAGATTCTCTTTTTTAAACGAAACATAAAATGCAATTTTAATAGAAAATGCATTATAAAATATGTTAAATAACAAATAAAAAAGAACAGACGACAGTCCAATTACAATAAATAACATTGCATATTATAACTATACCTGTAATAATAGTCTATAAACTTCAATTTATATACAATATGAGGTGATGATAATTTTTATCGAAAGTGAAAAATGTATGTGTAAAGGTTCTCTTGAGAACAATCATTTGATTAAATATAGCCCTGTGTCATTCTCAAATCCTGTATAGTAATGAAAATCATTTAATTGTTTTTGCACTACTTTTAGTGAATCATACTTTAGTAAGTATTGATACTCGAACCTATAATTATTATCAAAATTTATCGAAGAAAGATACAACGGTAAAGTAGGTAAATAAAAATACATCTACAAATAAGACATCGTAGAGTTTTTAAACGAGGGAGCGGAGCGACCGAGTGTCTCCATTCAACTCAAACGGCTCTCATTCTGTGATTCTGTCTGTCTGTCTGTCTGTACGTCGAAAATCAGCCGAACCGCTGAACAGATTGCGCTGAAATTTTAAACAGACATCCGGTACGAGTTTACTGAGAACTGTTAACAAAATCAGCTAGATCCATTGCGATTTAAGCCTACAATAAATAAAAATGTGATTTTTTAAAATATCGATAGCATTTGTTTGTAGAGCTAGCGGGACGAGATCTACCTGGCTGGCATGGCTTAGGGGTAAGCATTTAGCCTACCGCACGGAGGGTTGGGGTTCGATACCCGTTAGTTCGAACTTTTTTATATTTTTACACCCACATATTATTTTTGAGGGGTGTTAAATGGGAAATAAAAATTAGGTGATTTTGTTTTATCTTGGAAATTTGTTAATGTTTCACGCTAATACGTTTTGAACACGATTCGCATTTTAAATGCTCAATTTAAATAACTAGGGAAACGCCAAAGTCGTTGTTAAACGAGTGAGTGAGCCATGTGTATAGTACCCGGTATCATTCCTCATACTGGGCTAGATCCAGCCTTAGGTATATGGGAGGAAACGGGATGTTCCCGGGTACTCAACACTTGGCTCACTCACTCGTTTAACAACGACTTTGGCGTTTCCCTAGTGGTAAAGATCACGTGTTGTATATTTAGAACTTCCTCTCTCACAAGGCGTCCTGACTATACTTCGCCTGGCTGGCAAGCAGGTGCGCCTTCTCTTCAGTACCCCTGGATGTACTAATCACTGTCTAGCTTCGCAATAAAAGACTGCAAGCGATTCGAACACACAATGGCCGTTAAACAATAAAACAGCTATGCACACCGGAAAGATGAAGATTTGCATATTATGGTTGGAGCCGTCGGGCGCGGTGCTAACACTGGACTTCTCTCTAGGGACAGAGCACTCATACTTTACATTTAATTAGTTCATTAATTAATTAATGGTGCGGTGACAAGTTAAATGAATGGGTTGGTGTTTGTTTTTTATTTATGTTTTGGAAAGTTGGTAGAGTAGCGTCTCGCACATTTCTGGAGAAAAATGTGAACGTGAAAATGTACAAATAAATAGATTTTATATTTCATAGTTTTCATGTACGCCTCAAGGGGCGTAAATAACTAAGTAATAACTTCAAGAAGGTGGAATAGGTATTGTTAATTTCGAAAATAAAAATAAAATTGGTATACGTTTAAAAGTATAAGTAACAATATTTTTTCTAAGGGTACCTAAGTAGGGAAAAATTGCCCCTATTCAGTTAACGAACTAGATACATAGTGGACTCCGCTTTACGTCTGCCCTACCTCGCCCTTGTTAATCATCTTAAAGCACACTTGTATGAGAAAGATGTGAATTTGATAAGGTTATTCATTAAGATCAGATCTATGCTTGAATATGTTTGAAATTGATGTATTTTCATAATCAATTTATTTTCGCACAATGAGGGAGAAAAACTCATTGATTTAGAATGAATGAATCAGGGCTTGACATAATTAATTTCGAGTTTGTCCACTCAATGAACCTTTAAATGTATTTTAGGAATGAAATTTAAATCCTAACATGAAGTCATTTAGTACCTTTCGCTTAACGCGATTGACAAATCATACATAACATGGGACTTTCATTTTTGGTTTATTTGGATTAAGGACGCGTCAACCGTTAGGTCATAATGCACCACTCTAACCTAGGGGGGGGGGGGGGGGGCCATGCTGGTTAGAACCAGCCACGGGTAAGGGGAGGAAAGGGGGTTCTCACGTCGCGGTAGTCATTGTCTTCGTCATCGTTCGTGTTGTCATAGTCGTCATCGTCGTCGAGGGGTCGTCAAGGGAAGGGGGCAAGGTCCCCGACGACGATTGCCAGAGCTCGCTTCTATTTTCAGGGAGTAAAATACTACCCTTCATACTAGCTGATGTTTGCGAGGTGGACTTTTCTCTTGAATCGCCTTGTACGATTAGCAGAGCCATGCTCTGGGCCAATTCTACCCCGGGCCCGTACGGGATTGGGACTTTCATTATTGAGCTTGACCCAACTCAAATGCGCTCAGTCGGGTGTTGATGATTTCTGCTGAACGGTTGGTAATATCATTACCAAATTTTGCATGGATGTTAATAAAGTACTTTTATATTGATATCCGCAATTGGTTGCAAAAAATTAAGCCTTAAAGATCCATTGCGAGACATAAGTCCAAAACGTGAAAAAATACGAAATTCAAAAAATGGATTCCAATTCTGGAAATTCCCACCAAACCGTTTATCTTACGATATAACCAAATTAACGTGCGCGTTAACATTGATTAAAACGTTGATATCCAGTACCCAAATATGAGTATATAAAAGTCTGTACACTTGGAATAAATTCCCAAAGTTGATCAAAATGGAGTAAATTTCGATGATGGAGATTTCACTAATTTTTAATTCAAAATCAATTAATTAACTGGATAGCATAGATTTATTCTTTGTTAACGTTAGTGTGAAATTTGATAACGGTGTTATAAACCGTTTTCCCCGGAAATCCAGAAAGCTGAACGCCTAAACTCGTCTCCGCGCCAGCCTCAGCGAACGTCACAAATGTCGGAAAAAGGAATCCACAAATCAGACAGATTGGTAAATTTGTAATCACGATTTGGCAGGCCACACATTATTAATTTGTCGATTTGGGCATAATATTTTCTAAAACGCAATTTACAAATTTTGACTGCAAACATCTCAAATTCAAATTGTTTCTGACAGATTTGTTTGTTCAATTATTCCTTCAAATTATGTGTTTTGCTAACAAAACAGTGGTTACATATTTTAAAATGTGGTGTGGCCATATATCAACTCTCAGTTTTAGCGTCAACTAGCTACGCAGTATGACCGATTAATGCCCTAAGTATAAAATATGACATTAAACCTATTGTATTCCATCCTGTCTATTCCCATTGCTCACAAGGTAACGTACACAATACCACAAAGGTAATGATTATGAATGTTAGTTCAATTATAGCTACACAAAAACGATATTATCTAGCCACTAACAGTAGGTATTCTTCTCCATTGTAAAAAGAAGCATAAAAACTTACTAATCTCTTGATTGGTGACGTGTAGCATTTTAGTAAGCCACTGGCTAAGTCGTCTTAGTATAAAATATGTAAAAAGCTTCTCTGAAAGCTAAAACTATAAGAAGGCCAACCAGAGATTTAAGATGCTATTGTAGAGTGGAAGCCAAGGCTGAAGTCTTTGAATGTTGGAGCAAAGAACTCGAGACGATACTCAAAGATATGTCTATACCCTGTACTTCAACAGGGACTGTACGTGAAAATATAGCACTTTCATTTTTATCCCAAGCATTTTGTAGCATATATTTTGTACGAATCTTCAAAAAGTGTGTATAAGCTTTCCTTGCATTTTTATTTTAAATTTTGTCAGCTGAATTGGATCCATCTTACAAAATAATAGGAAAGAATAATAGCGTAAAAATAAATCTAAGCATAGCCAATCCTTTGTTCCAGTAAAACAAAAATCTTTTGAAAGGACAGCCAAGCATTTTGCGCTGAAAAGCATTATGATCTAAAAGAAGGGCCAAGCTTACGTACCCTTCTACATTTGCGTAGTCTTATTACATAAATTCATAACGCTCCAAGACTGCATCCTGCAAAGCTTGGCAAAGTTTTATTTGCAACTATTGTTTTTAACATGCAAATGCAGTAAATACATACAGTTATAACTAAGTAAAAAATTCCATGATCGTGTTGTTGGTTTAAAACGTTGTAGAGAGTTACACGTACAGATTATTGCAAGTCTACACACTAAAGGCAAAGGCAACTCTTTTGCATAAAATGTAATTTAAAGTCAATGTATCTGAAGTGGCTTATATGTATGGAAATATAAAATATGTTAAAAATGCTTCTGCCTTCCTCCACCTCTCGCTCAAAACAATTTAAAACCCTTGCATATCAGAACATCCCCTTTAACTTTATTCAATGGCCCTAGGGTGCCGAGCATTAACAACACAGGGTCGTTCGCACCTTTTTATTATTATACCGTTTTAATTTATTTGCATTGTTGTGTACTCACGTATAACGTTGTTGTGATTAAAAGCGAGTATTCCATTGCATTAAAGTACATTATCCTTTGAAAGGTATGTACAAATAAAATAAACAAATTGTCTGTCAACACCACAACATTTTATTCGGGCTTTGTTGATTCTGTCTGTTTGGGTGTATCCGAAGCATGTTTTGTAAATACCTATTTGCCACAAACATTCGTTCAATTTTTATGGTTGACAGCCGAAAATAGCGAGTCGGATACTTTTTGTTATTTTTCAGCTAAAATTGAAGGTTTGGCGATGATCAAATTAGTTCAAACAAGACAACTGTATTCTGATTTATGTATTTATTTATTAATACTTCAATACAGCATTAACAATATTTAAAAACATGTGATAAATGTATCAATTCTAAAAAAATACATGCATTTACACAAACATTCGCGATGGTTCATATGTACGCAATATACGGGGAGACCCTGGTTCGATTCCCACATAAGGCAGAGATTTTTGTAATTGTCCTTCACCCTCATCTATCACCACTCATCGTCTCGAATTGAAATATTACATTGATAGAGACTTTAACCAACCAAAATCTATCAATAAATAATTGTAGAAATGTTTCCATTGTATGGATACTCTTGCCAATATTGGGCACACAGAATGTCATCGAGCGTTCCTAATTGCTCCACGTCTGCCAACTATATAGCTAGTAATAAAACTAGAACGAACTCACCTCCTAAAGTTCCCTCATTATCAAAACAATCATCTCAGCTCATTTGCATCCGGTAAATTCATTTCGGTGTGAACAGCTTTTAGTAATTCATTTTCTTTATTGTTATTCTGATTAGTTTTAGTCAAGAGTAATCTTCATCGCCTCGTGCATCATCGTGAAGTGTCGGGTTTTGTCGGTAGCTGTGAAGTCAGAGAGTTGCTCCATTTCCTGTTCAGGGGTCGAATCCATTTTTAAGACATTGCGCAAAATCAGACTTAGGTATTTAAGCTAAAAACAAAACTTGGAATAAATTTATTCAACAATTCACCGCTTTTGTGCAAAACACAAACAAATACACAATTTATTTTCACTTCAAATGCCTGACAGTATTGAAATTTGAATCATTATATTGTTATTGTATTTTATTTATTTATGTTATTCCAGAACACCTTTATATGGGACAAATACATAATATATGGCAAGCAAAATAATAACAAATATAGAAACACCATACAAAATGTGAATAACAATGCTAATGCATTTTTTATTATACAATAATAAATACAATAATATGCAAACCAAGTTGAAGTGTAACGTGAATACTTTTTTTATACCAAACTTTGATGATTTATAATTTCATTTAATATTGCGTGGGAAATAGTAATTGTAGGCTTTAGTATTCGGCATTTTTATATTTTTTTAAACAAAGCCAAAGTGAAGGGGAAAAAAGTGGTGTGAAAACAAGAAGTTAAAATTGTGAAATGATCATCAAGGAATTCTCTTAATTAGTAATAACCTTTTTTAGAAGAAAGTCTTTCATTTAAAAAAAAAGAATGAACGTGAGTTGAAGTTTTTAATTGAAGATGGTAATGGTAATTTATTATCCTGCAAGTCATATACAATTCCAGTCACAAAAAATACCCCATCGAAAATAATTTCATATACATTTTGAATTATTTTCAGAGCTTTTAGAAATTCCAAAAATAAAATTGCCTTTTTATATCCACCACAATTGCCTTCCTGTGGACAAAAGTAACGAGTTATACAATAATATATTATTGCGCTTTTGAAAATTAAACTATATTTCGAGTTTTCCTTCTATCTAGACGTTTCTTCACTATATCAAAAGCCGTGGTACGAGAGTAGCTAAAATAGGGAGCGAAGCTAACCGACACGTTAAAAAAGTATCCCGTTAACTTGCCGTCCGCGGTGGCACATGCGGTTAGGCCGCTGGTCCAAAGCGTATGGCTCTAGAGGACGCGGGTTCGAATCCTGCATAAGGCATGTTTTTTTGTAGTTGTCCTTCATCGTTATCTTTCACAACTTGTCGTCTCGAATGACGTTAAGATACAAAACTCATATTATTAAACATTTTTGGTGGAGTTGCCGGGCTGGCTGAATCCCACTCCGGATGGGGCTAGCCCCGTCCCCTGGCCCTGCTAGCTGAAAACATTCTGTATCATCCTTGTTAAAGAGTAATGTCAACAAAACTTAGCAAGCCAATCATGTTTGATTTTTATAGTGAGAAGTATCACACAGACAGACGGACGGGCAGACAGGCAGACGGAAGTAAAGTGAATAGTGATGTACAAAATATTTTCTGTACTCAATGGAAACTATGGCATTTTTTGTGTTATTGTCCTTAGTAGTCATCTATCACCACTCATCGTCCCGAATAGAAATTTTGAATTTATTTTTGCATTTATTTGAGTTTAAAATGAATTTTGTTATAATGTACTTAGGTGTATTGTATTGTATTGTATTCTATTTTATTTTATTGTATTGTATTGTATTGTATTGTATTATATGTATTGTATTGTTTGTATTGTATTGTATTGCCTACTGTTGTTGGTGACATTAATTTAAAAAAAAAATTAAATTAAAATCAAATCAGAAGCTATCAGCAACCGTTTTAGATAACCGACCAGTATATTTGCCGGGTAAATAAGGTATCTTGATTTACATACGTCTGCGAGTGTATCCAGTCTTGTCGCGTGATTGCTACTATGCATCACGCGGAGAGTTTCTTTATTTGTCTTTCTGCTTCGTATTCTGGTCCTGAACCAAGCTGGTCGGAGACTAGTTGTCATCACAGTGGTTTATTACCGACCCAATCTTGAGACGCATCTTAAGCCAGGGTGGACAAACCAATGGTTATAGCAGAGAGGTAAAGTTTTCGGTTTATGTCTGACGGTTACTGATATGGAAAAATACAAAATAATATTTATTTATTTATTTATTATTTATTTTAACTGATTTACAAAGTAGGACAACTAAATAAATCTAATTACATTCGTGCAGACACAACGATGAAATGGTAACATTACAACAAAAATGTATTAATAACACAATAATGTTGGTAACAAATTCGAAATGAATAACTAAATGAAATTAATTAATGAACCAAATATAAATTAGGAAAAAATAGAAAAGAAAAGGAAGAAATTAGAATAAGATTGAAAAGAAAAGAAAAAAAGAAAAACGAAAAGAAAAGAACTGATTTATTAGACTACCCCACTTAAATGTATATGAGGTTTGCCAAGAATCAGTCAGTTGTTGTGGCCTCTTTTATATATATTTATTTATTTTACGTTCATCAAATTCACCAATAGTGTTGGCTCAAGCGTAGAGCGCGAGACTCTGATTGGGGAGGCCGCGGGTTCGAATCCCGCCACCAGCAATCCTGACTGGAAAGTTTTTTCCGAGTCTCTCTTTTGTCGTTATGTCAAATGCAATGGATTAATCGGTTATCTCTTCACTATTGTCAAAATTCCAAAATACCTAGTTTGAACTCTGAAGGGGGCATGCATTAATTGCACCCTGGACGCTGTTTCTCAAATACTACGATTGCTGACGTGACGTATAATTCAGGAGAGAAATGTATTACTAATATTTAGCCCCTCACTTTATTTTGATGTTTGGGGATGTATTTTCGAAGGCTGTTGTCAGAATAATTCTCAAATTTGATTTAGGAAATCTTAGAAAACTCACATTCAGAATATTGTTTCTCGTTTATATTTGAAAATAGGATTAATTCAAGAGTTAATATTAACAACTTTCACGTAAACTGTTTGGAGTCAGTATATATCATAACAGCAGCAGCAGAAATCCCTTCAAGTCATTCAGATCACCGAATATTTTCTAAGATACCCACTCTGATGGTTCCGTAACTCGTTCACTTAGGTCGGCTGCCACTAACTCTTCAATCTTGGCGTTGATTGCAAGCTTTGGTTGGTGTGGTACCTTCCTCACAGCTTGTGCTATAGGTGGAACATACTCCTTTACATGTAGTTTTAATTTGAAATCTACCAATTTCCTCGAATATGTTCTATGATATTTGTTGAGAGTAAACCCCCTACCAACTTTGGTCCCCCCTGCCTCCGCGCACATCATAAGCAGACCGTCATAACAAAGATGGCTGTAATTGATCAAAACATCTTTCCCCCTCCATTGTTCTCCTCCACCATATCAAAATATTCAACAAATAAAAAACTTTACCTTCTCCGCCTAAAAGCCTCCCGCTTATAAAATCTTCAAGATTACGTCCGATTAGAGGACGTACGGACTTTAGTATTCCAGAAGTCTTTCGTCGAAACCACACACAAAAGACATTCTTTAAAAGGATTGTAACTAAATATTCTGTCATCATATCTCTAAACTTTGGTCCTACCTTAGCAGGAATCCTTTGTTGCCAATGTGGTAGTCAAATCGGCGATTCTTTAGGATTTGATTTATTACATGGACATTTGTCATAAGTTTTTTCCGGTCTTCGGACATATTAGGTTGGGGACAATGGGAAAAAATTAATGATCTCAGTTCGAGTTAAGCGAAGTTGACGGACGTCTTCGATGGTTGAATAAAGATTCGCCAGAGTAAATAAATCGTTGAGTAAATGATTCCACTTGCGGACAGTCAAGTCGAACTTGATAGCCTACTTATCCAAGTTCGAGTTGGTTTCTTTTTTGCGTTTGGTCATTTTGTATTGAGTTGAGATATTGATGACGATGAAGATCTAAAGGAGACAAAACTAGGTTGAAATGTTTATTTCATAGAGTTTTTCGTTTTGTAAGGTGTATTTGGCTTGGGCATAAGAAATGGATGGGAGACCATTTGGTATATAAAAGATGTTTTGATGCTTTCATTCACATTAATGTGTCATTTAAAAAAAAATTAGAAATATCGATTGGCTTTTATGAGTTTTATATTTTCTAATACATTTGATTCATACTTTTTGATTTTACTGATTCATAGAATTATGGAAAGCCACTATGATATCTTTAGAAACCACAATTTTTACATTTTTCAGGATTCTGATAATAGTCGATGAAAGTTTATTTATTTAGCGTATCCCATTTCCTAATAAGTTAATATTTAGGGTATTGCTAACCTGCTTACCTTCTAAACTCTTCTTCTTCTTCTTCTGTTCTTCTTCTTCTTTCTGTTTATTTATATATTGTTAATTTATTAACTAATTAATGTATTTATTTAACGTATATCCTATTCAATTATAAAAACTAATTAACAAAGGAGGACCATTCTTTCCATTATTTTCTTGTTTAAACCATGTAACTAATAACATACTAATTTGTTATTCACATTATTTCCGTTAATTTGTAAACGTTTACCTTTCAACGACTAACTAGTAAAATAATGGAAATATTCGGATCCAATTTCCAGACATCCAATATATTATTAGTTTCTTAATATTCTTCCGCTAAAACTGATAAGTGTCTGCTGTACTAGACGCAGGATCGACACACGAAGTAAAATTAAAAGAGAAAATAATTTAATTATCTCATTTCGTCCACCCCATCCAATTGAAAATGACAAACTATTACAATTCTTATATATTTGTTTCAAAATGACTGCCAGAGGATAGATTTTTTTATGAATTTCAAATTGGTCTTCTCCAATCTTCGCTATCTTAGCTCTAGACATGAATGTAAATATTTATATAGATTGTTATTTGGTTGTATGTAAATTGACATCGTAAATCTGTCACTTTTTCAATGTGCAGAGAATGTCCGAGTACATAATGTTATTCAAATTTAATTGTAGCAGTTGGACGTTATTTATAGCGGGAGGACGTCGGGAGAGATTTATCGAGGGCTTTGGCCTTGAGAGAGGAGTGATTGTGTTTCTTTGGGCGAGCGCCTTGCGAGTGCTTTGGAAATACATTCGCATGCGTGCGCGCGTGCGTGCGTGTGCGAGTGTTCTAAATTAATTCAAATGGAAGTGGTAATTGACAAGTTGATTCAGGTATGCACGGCTAATGCGTGGATTTTGTAAGACGAAGGTCAAACTATGCTCGTCCGCCAAAGACGTTATTAGACGAGTGAGTGAGTAATGTTTTAGTACCCGGGAACATGATTGATGTATAAGGTATCCCCCCAAAATACAAAAATTTGTAAAAAAGACGGCAGCCAAGCTCTCCTTCAAAAGTCTTCGGCTGTGAATGCTGTGAGATATAGAAGTTGAGCCAAGCTTTTTATTCTTTCTCCCTAGTTTCGCTTTGAAAATATGTAAGATCATTTCGCCTGTTGACGAGCGCCAAGCCAACGATTTTTGTGGTAAAAAAGTAAAATTTTTAAACTCGAAATCATAAAAAAAATTCTTGGCCATGAACCAAATTCAATGGCCAAGTCATTTTTTTTATGATTTCGAGTTTAAAAATTTTACTTTTTTACCACAAAAATCGTTGGCTTGGCGCCCGTCAACAGGCGAAATGATCTTACATATTTTCAAAGCGAAACTAGGGAGAAAGAATAAAAAGCTTGGCTCAACTTCTATATCTCACAGCATTCACAGCCGAAGACTTTTGAAGGAGAGCTTGGCTGCCGTCTTTTTTACAAATTTTTGTATTTTGGGGGGATATCACATCTTTTTGTTGTTCGTTCGCTATCAAGGTGTGAATGATGGACTTTGAATGATTAAATTTGTTAAGTTCAAAGTGTGTTTTTTTACATTTTTGGCCCACGGTCCCCCCAAGATACCCCTTAAATAAATAAATAAATAAATTTTTATTTAGAGTCTACCCACTCAGTTATATATAACTGATTTTCAGTGGGGGACTTTAAATCAAAGCGACCAAGCCAACCCTGCAGGCCCCGACGCAATCGACGAGTGAGCGATAAACCAACCAAAGATCGATATTTTTAATAGGAAATATATCAATCAGTGGTATGGACAGTGCGAACATCCGCGGATCAACGCCAGAATCAACAAGGCCGATCCAGAACAACTCTGAAATTTATTATGTGCTTCGTTGCTAGGACGGCTCCAAAGTCACCGTTTACCAACTCCTAAGACAAGAACTGATAGACTTAAGTCCAAATCAGAAGTTAAAAAACTTCTGACTTGAGCGGGAATCGAACCCTGGCCCTTCTGCATTGGAAGCAGATACGCTAACAACAAGACCAACGCACTAGCATAAGCACAAGATATTTATAATGGTTAAGAGCATGTTTAATTTCAAGCTTGTATACAAATTACTACGCCTGAGTAATTACGCGTTTTGATTTTGCTAGGACGGCTCCAAAGTCACCGTTTACAAACTCCTAAGACAAGAACTGATAGACTTAAGTCCAAATCAGAAGTTAAAAAACTTCTGACTTGAGCGGGAATCGAACCCTGGCCCTTCTGCATTGGAAGCAGATACGCTAACAACAAGACCAACGGACTAGCATAAGCTCTAGATATTTATAATGGTTAAGAGCATGTTTAATTTCAAGCTTGTATACAAATTACTACGCCTGAGTAATAACGCGTTTTGATTTTGCTAGGACGGCTCCAAAGTCACCGTTTACAAACTCCTAAGACAAGAACTGGTAGACTTAAGTCCAAATCAGAAGTTAAAAAACTTCTGACTTTAGCGGGAATCGAACCCTGGCCCTTCTGCATTGGAAGCAGATACGCTAACAACAAGACCAACGCACTAGCATAAGCACTAGATATTTATAATGGTTATAAGAGCATGTTTAATTTCAAGCTTGTATACAAATTACTACGCCTGAGTAATAACGCGTTTTGATTTTGCTAGGACGGCTCCAAAGTCACCGTTTACAAACTCCTAAGACAAGAACTGATAGACTTAAGTCCAAATCAGAAGTTAAAAAACTTCGAACTTTAGCGGAATCGAACCCTGGCCCTTCTGCATTGGAAGCAGATACGCTAACAACAAGACCAACGCACTAGCATAAGCACTTGATATTTATGATGGTTAAGAGCATGTTTAATTTCAAGCTGTACAAATTACTACGCCTGAGTAATTACGCGTTTGATTTTGATTTTGATTTTGATTTTGATTTTCCCCGTCCCAATTGCCCGGTTTTTGTTATATGAGGTACATCTGAGTGTGGCCCAAGTTTCAAAGTTCTAAGATGAACCGTTTTCTCGGTATAGCGTATTATTCATAAGAGTACGGAATTACCTACTTTTGATAATTTTGGTTTTTTTTCCGGTACCCGTTAACCAATTTTGCTTTCCATATTCAAAAGTGATAAAGAATGAGAGATATCAAAATGTATTCCACGTTTGAAACATCTCAGTTGTAGCGTTTTCTTTGAATGATTCATTTCTTAAAGTTCAGATATGTTTTTTGTCATTTTTGGGCCCATGGTCATCCCAAATTTAGCCCCTTGTGTTTTGGACGCAAGATATTTATAATGGTTAATAGCATGTTAAATTTCAAGTTTGTACAAATTACCACGCCTTGGTAATTACGCGTTTTGTTTATCATCCAAATTTTGATTTTCTCCGGTCCCTGTTACCCGATTTTGGTTTTGAAAGCAAAAGGCACTGCGTCTGAAATACACCTAAGTGTGGTCCAAGTTTCATAGTTCTAAGATTTACCGTTTTCTCTGTAGGCTAAAGAACTCTCCGCGGAGAACTGCCACCCACCCACCCACCCACCCACCCAACCACCAGCCACCAGCCAGCCTTAAGGAATTTGACGATGTTGAGAGCCTTTTTTAACACAGAACGAGTTGTCGGATCGGGTTGATTTTTTTTTTTGGTATGTCATGGACCACATACCAGGTCATATACCGAGTTTCAAGATTGTAACTCTTTCGGGGCGGCGTGTGCAGATAGCTGAAAACCCCCCAACTCTTGTAGGTGTATATAGGGCCGGAGTTCAGTGTCGCCTAAGCATCGCATCGCTTGTCTGCCGGGCGACGACCGTCGCCCTAGATAAATGATAAGCTTTTGAGTTTAGTTGGTATAAGGGCGCGTCAACTGTAAGGCCATAATGCGCCACTCTAGCCTGTGCTAGGCTAGGGCGGAAAGAACAATGCTGATCCAGTCTTAGGTAGGGGGAGGATAGGGAATGTTACCGGGTACTCAACACATGGCTCGCTCACTCGTCTAACCACGACTTTGTCGTTTTCCTAGTATTATTAGTAGAAGGCTAACATACAGTTAAATTTTAACTGGACATTGGTGTGGGTAGACTTAATTCGAATTTATTTGTTTAATACCGGTATATCAACCCTACATTGTTGGAAATGAGTATTGATTATGTATTATGATAATAATTATTATTTATTAGTGCACTCATCATTGCACCTATATTTTGTAAGCAATATGGCAGGAATAAATAAAAAAAATCGTATTTAGAGTCTACCACTCAGTCACAGAACTGATTTGCAGTGGGGGACACCCCGCCATATTATTTTAGGATTTGAAGCCGGATTAGCAGTCCGAATTGTACTTATTATAAACTTATTATAAACTAGGAAGCTTCGCAAACGCTTTTTCAGGCGCGTTGTTGGATAAGCGTAATTTTTTAAATACGAAAAAAGCGTAAAATTGCGATTTTCACGAGAAATTATTTTTGATTACGCTCAAATTTCACACAAATGTATAAGTTTATAAAATAAAGGTTCTGTGAAAAAATCATTACAATCGAAAAAAGCATGTAGGTGTTATAAGTCGAAGAAATTTTTAAAATCAAAACAAATCGTAAAATTGCGATTATCACGAGAAATAATTTTTTGATTGCGCTCAAATTTCTCACGAATATATTAATTCATAAAATTAAGGTTCTTTAAAAAAAATCATAACAATCGGATAAAGCATGTAGGTGTTATAAGCCGAAGAAATTTTAAAAATTAAAAAAATCGTAAAATTGCCATTTTCATGATAAACAATTTTTTGATTACGCTCAAATTTCACACGAATATATAAATTCATAAAATAAAGGTTTTGTAAAAAAAATCATCACAATCGGATAAAGCATATAGGTGTTATAAAGTCGAAGAAACTTTTAAAAAATCGAAAAAATCGTAAAATTGCGATTTTTATGAGAAATAATTTTTTGATTGCGCTCTAAAACGTGGCAGCTCTAAGTTCAAAGATTTTGAAGGCATCCACCAAATTTCATCGCAATTGGAGTATCGGTTTAGCCGGAATCGTGCCAACAGACACACAAAAATACAAAAAAAAGAAAGAAAGAAAGAAAAACAAACATTCCGGATTTTTTTCTCCAGTGTAGTGAAATGGAATCTTCGCTTCGCTCGCTACGCTCATCCAACAATTAAGTGTTGTGTTGTGATGCGTCGGGAGGTATGCGCTGAACTCATCAAGTGTGGAAACACAAGTTGTTATTGTTTCGATTATGTATTTCTGTTCTATAACAAATTGTCCTGGTAGGGCCTAATAAATGTGGTTTTTTGGACTAGATGAAGAAGGTGAGCAGAGATATACGATGCGCTGCCACCTCGGCTGGAGTACCACACACGTAAACTGAAGAATGGTAGTTGAACACTAGACACCAAGAGAGTTGCACTTGGGACATGAAGGTAGAAGTTTAGAAGAGCTAGAAGATACAAGAAGAATGAACAGGACTGGACAGTTATCAGTAACAAGCTTGGGAAACCTGGTAAGCGAGGCATCATGCACAACTAAAGTCAGTTACTGGCTGGTTATGGACTTGGGAGTCCAGGGTTCGGGCCCACGCTAGTCAGACGCACAGTGTTATTAAACCCAGATTACTACCATTATCTGACGTCTATCGTACTAACGACGTCGTATCGACGTCTAGTTATCGACGTCGCTAGTCAGACGCACAGTCTTATTCAGACGTCAGATAATGGTAGTAATCTGGGTTTAGTAACACTGTGCGTCTGACTTGCGTGGGCCCGAACCAGGGACTCCATATATTTGAATTTGCATTTACAATTGATTGAGATTTTTTAAAGGTGTTCTATTTTTCTTGTTTTCTGTAACTCAATCGTAGTAATGCAAATTTGATTGTAAGACTACACGTTTCAAATAAATATCAGCAAGTAGTTTTGTATAATCATAATATGGGTAGAAACCTAACATAATAAATAAATTTGAGTCAAACAATGTGTTAAACAAAAGGAAGTAAACGATATATTTGTTTACAAGTCATTTACATAAGAATGGTTCAACTCATGACTCTCACAGAATACTTCTATATAGCGTAAATTTCCACACAATATGGCGCCAAAGTACAAAATTAAGCATGTCTTATTTTACAATAAAAGTCCATTGCTCTGATCGAACCAACATTATACTGCGTAGAAGTGCAATTAAAGGCTATAATTTGGAACACACTTTTAATATAACTATTTCACATCAGAATTAATGACCACTAAAATAATTTCCTGCGCACAACGAAATACGTTTGTTAATTAATAATCTTATCCTTCACATTTCATAACGAAATACTGGCCTTAACATTAGTATTGGTCTCCACAATATGGCGTCTTGGTCTAAATCTAAACTTAAATTCTTTCCCACAATTTAAACAACTATATAACTTTACATTAGGGTGGGTCCTTGCAATATGGCGTCTTAACAAAACTCTAAGCTTAAATTCTTTTGCACAAATTTCACATTTGAATTCATTTATTTCAGAACGCATCAATAAAACATGGTATCGGTACTCAAGTTCATGTGGAGTCTTACTATCTTCCATGTCTGTTTCACATTTAAACTCTTCGTCATCAGTCGATACAGGAGATTCAAGTTCATGTGGAGTCTTACTATCTTCCATGTCTGTTTCACATTTAAACTCTTCGTCATCAGTAGATACATGAGACTCAAGTTCATGTGGAGTCTTACTATCTTCCTGTCTTTTTTCCCCAAACAAACTCTTCGTCATCAGTCGATACAGGGGACTCAAGTTCATGTGGAGTCTTACTATTGTCCCTGTCTGTTTCACAATCAAACTCTTTGCTATAAGTCAATAAAGGGCACTCAATATCATGTGGAGTCTTACCATCTTTCAAACATATTTCACATTCCAACATCTCTTCACCATCAGTCGATACAGGGGACTTAAATTCATGTGGAGTCTTACTGTCTTCCCCACCATTTTCACATCCCAACAGATCTTCATTATCAGTCGATATTGTGGAATCAAGATCCTGTGGTGTATTTCTATCTTTCTGTCCTGTTTCACAAGTTTTTACATTAACGTGTCTCTCCAGAATATGTCGCCGAAGTTCACGGTTACTCCTAAACCTTTTTTCACAAGTTTCACACGTAAAGTCTTTAACATTAGAATGGGTCACAACATGTTGCCGAAGTTCACAGTTACTCCTAAACCTTTTCCCACAAGTTTCGCACGTAAAGTCTTTCACATTAGAATGGGACACAACATGGCGCCGAAGGTTTTTTTTACGCTTAAACTCTTTTCTACATGTGGCACATGTGTACTCCTTGACATCAGAATGAGTCACCACATGTTGTCGAAGTCCACACTTTCTTCTAAACCCTTTCCCACAAGTTTCACACGTAAAGTGTCTCACATTAGAATGGATCACAATATGGCTCTTGAGTTCGGCTTTAGTTTTAAATTCTTTCTTACAGGTATTACAGGTAAACTCTTTTTTGTCAGAGTGAGTCAACATATGACGCTTAAGAACAAATTTGAGCTTAAACCGTTTGTTACATGTGTTACATTTAAACTTTCTTACTTCATAATGAATTACAAAATGACGGTCAAGGTTACATTTACGCCTAAATTCTTTACCACATGTTTCACACTTAAATTTCTTTGAATTTGAATGAACCCTAATATGTCGCTTGAGTACAAGCTTACTCTTATATCCTGACCCACATGTATCACAAATAAAGTCTCTCACATTGAAATGAGTCACAGTATGTCGTTTAAGATCACTTCTGGTTCTGAATTCTTTCTTACATATGTCACACTTAAACCTTTTTACACCGGAATGTGTCACCATCATATGTCGCAACATCCTACATTTTACCTTGAATTCTTTCTCGCATATAGTACATTTAAACGCCTTTATATCAGAATGTGTTGTCTTAATATGTAGTTTTAGTTCATGCACACGTTTGAATCCCTTCTCACATTTCTTACACTTAAACTTCTTTAGATCAGAATGAATCATTAATCTATGTCGGTAAAGGTTACAATGACGCTTAAATTCTTTCCCGCACGTTTCACACATAAAATCTCTTGAATCTGAATGAATCACAATATGGCGCTGAAGTTCATAGTTACGCCTAAATTCATCCCCACATATTGCACACTTAAACTTCTTAGTAGCAGAATGATTCAAAATATGGTTACCAAGATCACATTTACGCATAAAATCTTTTCCACAAGTTTCACACTTAAACTCTTTTAGATTTGTATGGATCACACTATGGTGGTGAACTTCATGTTTAGTATAGAACATTTTTCTACATGTGTCACAATTAAAATCTTTTGTATTAGAATGAGCCACTACATGTCGCCTAAGGTGATTTTGACGCTTATATCGTTTCCCACATGTTTTACACTCAAACTCTTTTAAAGTTGAGTGAGTTACAAAATGTCGCCGAAGTTCAATTTTAGTCTTAAATCCTTTCCCACATGTATCACAGTGAAACTCCTTCACATTAGAATGAGTTAAATAATGACACTTTAGTGAATTTTTCCAATTAAACACTTTCTTGCAAATGTCACACTCAAAATGCACGTTTATATTCGTATTAGATGCCATAATATGGCAATGTTTATATGGCGATTTTTATGACGCTGGTGGTTTGGAATGCTTTTCATTTAACGAAGATCTTGGACGAACTCTTGGTCATTATCTAACTCACCGATTCATCTGAAAGGAGAAGAGTACGTGAAACTAAAGACAACGCTTTACACAGTGCTAGGCATATCCTACTTAAACCAGTGATTAAACTCGTTATCATCAAACTGTAAAAAAATCTTACAAAATAGTTAAATCTATCATGGATTTACAGCTACAAGTCCGTGATTCAATAAAGAGTTAACTGAAGCGAGCACTTAGAGTAACCTCTGACCACAAGTATTAATGAATTATCTTAGTAGGCCTAGGCCTAGACTTCACGAGTTACGTCCTATTATATTTTTAAAATTAATTAGCCTCTAAAAAGCTCAAGTGGACTCTATAGAAAACGATTTCTGCAATATTTTACACCAAAGCTTCAGTGTCACTGAAACTAAAAGACGATTTTCAGAATTTATTGCGCATGCGCGTTCCGATAAAAAGTATTATCGGAGAATGGGAATTTACATGCTAAATGACATATGCTTGGAATTATAGCGGACTGCACTGACTGATGGAAACGCAGTACTCCACACACCCGAGCATATGGCATCTAGCGCGTACGGGACAGATGCAAAACAGTCACTTAACGCACACAGCCACCTACTTTATTGATCTTTTTTACTTGCTTATGGAAAATAACATGGGGCTGTGGGCATGTAAACTTAGTGGCCTCGGTAGCAGTGGTTTAAGTGACTGCAGCTGTCAATGAGACTCTCAGTATGGCTGCGAGAAGCGTGCCAATTAGAAGCCATCATGAAGGGGGAAAACAGCCATCTAAATGTACTTCAATTTTTGCAGATTTATGTAGAGACGGCGGTGCTAGCCCATCCGCTCAACTACAAACACAACAAATGGTATTTTGCACTCCTTTCACAGCCACTTTAATCGGCAGTTTAGCCAAAGAATGATATAAATTTTCACCGACGAGATCATTGTAATAAAGGAATAGGGCAATGCTACCTGGTTCACCCATATTCTCCGCCAGGATCGCATGATCGGGGTTTGGTCACAGGACTCTTTACATTGTGGTTTCAGTGGAAGTTACACATAGGGGTGACCAAACGTCGAACGTTCTGCACTCTGGTGGGAAATCTGTCACCCACCACAACAATAATGTAACAAAACAACAACAAACTGATGGAGCTTGCAACTTGAGTTAGGTGTCCTGTATCATTGCTGTGATCAGTTTGACATGAACAATTTTAATAACTTTATATCTGATATAATTAGGGTATATACATGAGTCAAGATTTTTTGGACTAAAATGTTATCAAGATTTGAACACAAAAATGAAGATTGATCACAAGAATATAGATTTCGCGTTCGGTGGTTTCTTCCGCGTAAGTTTTTGATTATACTCCCTGATTTGCTGTTCCGATTTTTGGCAAAATCTCATATTCGTTTGAGTGGGATCGTCTAATAAATCAGTTTTTTCTTTTCGTTTTTCTTTTTTAATGTTTTTTTTTCCTTTTCTTTTTTTTCTTTTTTTTCTTTCTTTGTCTTTTTCTTTTTTTTTTCCTTTTGTTTTTTTTTCCATTTTTTTCTTTTTTTTTCATTCTACACCCTTTTTATATATTTGATTCATTCATTAAATGCATATAATTTTTTTTTTATTTGTTACCACAATTGTTGTGTTTAAATGCATTGTTGTTGTAATGCTACTATTTCAAATATTTATGAAAATGTAGTTTATTGTTGTTTCTGCATCTATGTAATTAGATTTATTTAGTTGTCCTCCTTTGTAAATCAGTTTTTATAACTGAATAGGATAAACGTTAAATAAATAAATAAAAATAAAAATAAATACAAAATAAAAATGCACAGACGTCAAAATGTTGTAAACAATCCTATTTTATCAACGTCCAGACAACTGTGACCAAAGCCCAATCGCTCTGCGCTCTGGTGGGAGATTAGTTTCACCATTGCCCTATAGAGCAATGCCAAGCTGGTTCACCCGGATTCTCCGCCAGGATCGCATGATCGGGGTTTGGTCACTGGACTCTTTACATTGTGGTTTCAGTGGAACTTACACATAGCGGTGACCAAACGTCGAACGTTCTGCACTCTGGTGGGAAATCTGTCACCCACCACAACAATAATGCACAGCTGTCAAAATGTTGTAAACAATCCTATATTTATCAACGTCCAGACAACTGTGACCAATGCCCGATCGTTCTGCGCTCTGGTGGGAGATTAGTTTGACCATTGCCCTAATATGCGCATTTTTGACGTGAATTTTTGCATAGCCTTTGGCCTAGACCATGCCTAGACTGTTGTGTAATAAATAATTTTTTGCGTCTTAGCCTAGACATAGGACTGTTTCCATTTTGTTTTTTGAGAGCAATAGGCCCACTAATTTTTTTCGTTTTCCGGCTAGGCGCAAAATGCAAAATGTCTGCCACCTGTTTACATACTTTCCAATCCCTGAAGCATGGCGATGTTTTTCCCCCTTCATTATGGCTTCTAATCGGCACGCTGGTTAGGAGAAAGATAGGAGACTGAGCTATTTATGTCATTGACCACTGTGCATCCGGCCCTAAATAATTTTTCCCCGTAATGCTTTGCGCGCGCGATATAGAGGGTGCTGTTGATTTTGAAAATAGTCTATTGCATGAAATCAAAGCAAGGTTGTGTCCAGTGATATTTAACATCTATATATAGTAGGCTAGATCCCCAGTAATTGGCCACTTCCGTGACAATTTGAAGCCATATAGAAGAAGGTAGTTTGCATGTTAAAGTAGATGGGAGCGATTTGTAGCTCAAATATTTTTCAAGATGGCCATCAAGTTGACAGCTGAGTATATTAGCCATATCACCAAATGATTACTAAATTCCCTTATGCAATAACATCTTATTGTTTCTGTTTGTGCATTCCCAAGCTGCACAAGCTAAAACCATATCAAACAATCCAGTAAAATACTTAATTGCATCTTGAAAAGGTTAGATTGATTGAGGTTTGATTGACGTATTGGAGACTGGGATCATAGAGAAACAACCAGGGACTGGGATCTAGCCTACTCAGATATTAAATATCATTGATTGTGTCAATCACGGATCCCTTCACTTGATGCACGTTAGAATCACATCACATCTAAAGAGGTTAAAGAATAACCAACCTCCTTGAACACAAATCCAGTTTAGGCCTAGGCCCTATATTTTCCCAAATATTCCCGCGACAAGAGTTGGCCTGGGGCCAGGGCCTATGCACGTTGCACACCGGTAGCCCTAGGCCTACATTCATTCGGTTTGTCAATGTGAAAAAATATAATACTATTTGAACTAACATCATGTAATAATCAATTGAATCTCCTAGCTAGGCCTCGGCCCTCAGCCCACCCAAGATTGGAACTGTCCCTGACTCTTTTACGATTCTTCATCGGCAATATTAGACGGTTGACTACTTTTATATACTAAATACGATTATAAACTACTTTATAACTTACTAGTATCTGTATCTGTGTATCTGTGTGTGTCTGGAACATGTCCATCAAACGAAGTATCCTTGAAGTAGGCCTTCATGGGAAAGCTGCATTGGAAAGTAAACAGGATGACTGTGGCGAATGCACCGCCGTCTGGATGTATGTAAAGGAACAACCTTTACATACATTCAGACGGCGGTGGATGAATGACATTGAATTTTCACTGCCGGGCAGAGTCGATAAAGAAGTTTCGGGGTGTTCGGGGTGCTATCTAGCGGTGTAACGCCACAACTAACGCAAGCGTCTCTGACCCAGTCGATCGGTTCTTGACTTGCAGATGATTGTAATCCCACTCAATTAAAAAATTAAATATTATGTAGTTTCTACTCTACTTATACGGACTCAACTCATTGAATGAGCGTAGCGAGCGAAGCGAAGATTCCATTTCACTACACTGGAGAAAAAAATCCGGAATGTTTTTTTTTTCTTTTTCTTTTTCTTTTTTTTGTTGTATTTTTGTCTGTTTACGCAAAGCTTATGTACGTCATTGGTTTGTCCACACGATTCCGGCTAAACCGATACTCCGATTGCAATGAAATTTTATGGAGGCCTTCGAAATCTCTGAACTTAGAACTGCCACGTTTTTGAGCGCAATCGGAAAATGTTTTCTCATGAAAATCGCAATTTTACGATTTTTTTCGATTTTTAAAAAATTTCTTCGACTTATAACACCTACATGCTTTATCCGATTTTAATGATTTTTGGCACAGAACCTTTATTTTATGAATTTAGATATTCTTGTGAAATTTGAGCGCAATTAAAAAAATATTTATCATAAAATCGAAATTTTTCAGTTTTTTTCTTTTTTTACACCCTTCTTTTACTTATAACACCTACATGCTTTATCCGATTGTAATGATTTTTTCGCAGAAACTTAATTTTATGAATTAATATATTAGTGTTAAATTTGAGCGCAATCGAGAAATTTTTTCTTATCAATAATCGCAATTTTACGATTTTTTAACAATTACGATTAATTAAAAAAAAAAAAAAATTTAATTTTTAATTTAATTTAAAAAAAAATTTCAACTTAGTAATGATTTTGCCACAGAACAACAGAAAATTCGCATAACACATGGCAGCTCAATGCACCAATTACGCTCATCCAACAACGCGGCGGGACTTAAGCGTTTTCCTAGTATTATTTTATTAGGTTTTCACTGATGTATTGCCACTGGCTAATCTTTGGTATTGCGACAATTTTTTTAAAGTTTATTTTAAGTTTTAACAGTGTTATTTAACTTATTAGTAGGGTAGTCTTGCCCCACGGTTCGAAACATGCGATATATGACGACGAGGTGGACAGTTTAGTTTACTATACCATGTACCTCGTTGATATTCTAGGAAAACGCAAAAGTCAGTGTTAGACAAGTAAGCGAGACATGTGTTGAGTACCCGGTATCATTTCCATTCGAGTTTATTGATATATAAAGTATAAATGATAGGATTTTGAGTTTAGTTGGTATAAGGGCGCGTCAACTGTAACGGTAACTTGATGAGATTGAGAGGGAATGTTCCCGGGTACTCAACACATGACTCGCTCACTCGTCTAACAACGACTTTGGCGTTTCCTAGTATAGTTGACTAAGGCGCCTTTATACCAGAAATGTGGAAGTCCTGGGTTTAAAACCCTTTTTGAGATAGATTTTGTAATTTCTGGATTGTATTAAAAAAATTATAGACCATGTTTTGAAATGCATACAAATAACACGATCAAGATTGCAAGGTTTACTCAATCTTCCAGCGGAACTTATGGGAACCTTGAGCGTAGAGATTTGTTATACCTTGATCACTACATGCATTCACCGCCTGAATCGCCTGAACAAATCATTTCTCAATTTCATTAATCGGGTGTAATTGAAATCATGTAAATCAATTCAGAAATAAAAATCCATCCCAGCGGATTACTGTATGTTCAGAACATGATTTGATAAAAATGATTTCTTCAAAAACAAAATTCATTGACGTTAAACTAAATGTAGCTTTCTCAGACTTTTTTCATTTTTTTTATTATTGGCGTTTAAGTCGTTACGTATTTGGCGCAATATGTTAACTGCGCCCTGAGGTTTGGTACCGGATGTCTGTTTAAAATTTTAGCGCAATCTGTTCGGCCGTTCTGGAGCGAAATCACTCACTCACTCACTCACTCACTCACTCACTCACTCACTCACTCACTCACTCACTCACTCACTCACTCACTCACTCACTCACTCACTCACTCACTCACTCACTCACTCACTCACAGACAAATTACAACAGATAGTCTCAATTATGTTGATTAGTAATATTCAGTCGCTTCGCTCCCTCGTCTAATTATCTACTGATCATGGCTCTCATAAGTCATAATTACGCAATATATTTTATGGATTGTTACAAATGAATCTTAAATCTTTTTGTTTAAATAAACGATAATATACGAATTGCAAAACATGTTTCATTGATGTTTTTGGGGTGAAATTTTTGGCATTTGTCCCGAGGTTTGTTGGAATTTATTAGGAAACAAAAAATGCCACCTCCAGATTTACTATAACACCCTGACCCGAATGATGATGATCATTCTGAACTCATTTTAATTCACTTCTCTACAACATTATTTTATTAATTATTTTAATGCTCTATACTTGGTTGACCTCTCACATTCGCAAAAGGACGACAAGTGTCCAAAACTTGTAACTAATTAGTTATAACTAAGTAAGTTTAAAGATTATTAAACGAAGAAAGGACCTTGAGACGAACTGTGAAATAGTGTGGGTGGAGCTACTCATACCAAATAATAAAATATTAATCGGTTGTTACTACAGACCACCTAGTGGTAGCCACGTTGATCTTGAGCAATGTTTAGACTCCGTGCTAAAGGGCTCTTCCTAGGGCGCCGATATATTGGTTGGTGATTTCAATTTGCATATCAAGTGGTCCACTCCACAAACTGGTAATGAAACTGTTGGTTGTGACCAGTGGTTTATCCAGCATTTTATTGATGGTCTTGGTCTAAATCAGTACAATATGGCTAACAACAAGAAACATTCAAACTCTTGACCTCGCTCTATCATCTCTCGATAAAATGACAGTCTCTCCTGGCAGAAATTTGATCTCTTCCGATCACCTATCTTTGGACCTGTCATTTCTGCCACTATCTAAACCTAGAAGACCTTGGTCCAATGATATCCTCAGAGATGTGCCGTTGTGGAATAGGACCTGTTGGGTGGATGTAAGGCATGCTCTTGCACTTCTTCCGTGGAACCAATTGGAAGATATGCCGGATGTTGATGATGTAGTTCATATGTTTTACGAGTGGACTTCAAATGTTATTCAAGACCACGTTCCACACAGGCAGCCCAAAAGTCGGCGGTTTCCTTCATGGTATCAGCGTGAAACGCTAACGGCGCTCAAGAACAAAAACAGGGCATGGCTACAATGGAAGCAATTTCCTAGCCCACATTCACGTCATATGTTCGAGCATTTGCGGAGACTTGCTAAACAACGTCTCAGGAATGACTATAAGGATTATATTGATCGTATGACCTATGATGCAAGAACTATCCTAAAAGGTTTTGGACTCTTATTAATTCTCGTCGCAATACTGAAAGAATTCCCCCTGAAGTGTCATTTAACAATGTATTTGCTTCTAAATTAGATCGTACTGAGCTTTTTAATCAATATTTCTATGGCAATTTCACTGTTCCTTCTGACCCAGCTGTGCCTATTAACATACCGGTATCTAATGTCTCCTCTCACAGTATTAATAACATATCTACTACACCTTCTGAGGTAAGAGAACTTATAAATAATCTTCAATCTAGTCGTGCGACTGGCCCAGATGGTATTGGAGCTATATTTCTTAAAAATTGTTCCTCTGTTTTGTCTCAACCTTTGGCTGTCATATTAAACAAGATTTTTATGACAGGTAATTTTCCATCTGCCTGGAAACAGGCAAATGTCATACCATTGTTAAAAGCAGGAGACAAAACATCTATGAAATGCTCTAGACCAATATCAATTCTTCCGATTCTGTCTGCCATATGTGAAAGAATTGTCCATCATCGTCTCTTGGCCCACACTCTTCCACTTCTTTCGCCTGAACAACACGGATTTCTCCCTAACTGTTCATGTCTCACCAATCTTGCAGTCCTCCAACATCATGCCACTAATGCCCTGGAAAACCGATCCCAGCTGGACGTTGCCTACATTGATATTGCAAAGGCATTTGATTCTGTAAGCCACAAACACCTTCTTTACAAGATCAAAGAGCGTTTTGGTGTGAGTGGTAATTTCCTTAAGCTCATTGAGAATTTTCTTACAGATCGAAAGCAACGTGTAATTATTGCCGGTTCATCTTCCTCTTGGTTACCAGTGCTATCTGGTGTCCCTCAAGGCAGTGTATTGGGCCCTCTCCTTTTCGTGTTGTTTGTAGACGATCTTGTAGACAGACTTAAACCGTTTGCTTGTGATTTTCTGTTGTACGCTGACGATTGTAAAATTTTTAAAATTGTGTCGAAATTATGTGATGCAATCGTTCTTCAAGATGCATTAACAGCGTTTTCTCAATGGTGTTTGGATTGGCTTCTCCGTCCTAATCCATGATAAGTGCTCATTGTTGACAATTTCACTGCGGAAATTACCATTAGTTTCTAATTATAATTTGTCGGGGCAAGTCATTCAGCGAGTTACTAAAATGAAAGATCTTGGTGTCATCATAGATTCAAAATTCTTTTCATTGAGCACATTTCCAAAATAACTTCAAAAGCCATGTCCCTTTTGGGTTTATTATATAGGTTCACTGATATTCGTGACCCAACTGCTCTAAAATCATATTTCACGGGCTGTGTTTTACCTGTGATTGAGTACTGTACTCCAATTTGGGCATTATCAGCTGATACCAACATTAAAAAATTAGATAGAGTACTTTCATTTTTCTGTGCAATTGTACGTCATCGTGTCCCAGCTTTTAATGCCTGGTCTCGTCAACAAATATGAGTGAACTTTTCATGACAAATCTAGCCACTCGAAGAAAACGCTATGACATGTCCTTCTTGCACCGTATCATCATGGCATTTTCCGGTCCACCAGTCTTGTCTCCATGTTTCCACTTCATGTTCCATCCCGCTTTACTAGGCTTACGCACCTTTTCCATGTAACTAGACCTAGACTTTCTATTACCCGTAGATCAATCACCTTTCGTTTACCTTCCTTTTATAATAATTTACCTAATTTACCAAAGTTCGATATATTCTCTGATTTTAATACTTTCAAAAAATCAATCCGTGATTGGACTGCAGTTGATGGTCATTAGCATTTCCCCCTCTATTCTTTCAAACATTTTTTTTTACTCTTATGTTTGTTGCACTTATAATTTTGATATATTTGTTTATTGTTAATTAATATTTTTAATTGTTTGTTAATTTGTAGGTTTATTAATTGTAATTTTAATTTTTACTTATTTATATATTTTTTAGGATTGTCTATGTAAAATGGTACTTGTGCTGTACTAGACTCTTATATAAATAAATTAAATAAATAAATAAATATAAGTTATAATTAGCCTACATCGATGGAACCTATCAAATTATGATTGACAGATATTTGTGTTGAATTACATTTTTGAAATACCTAGTTATGCAAATGTCGTGTTTGCGCCGTAGGATAATTGACAAAAAGTACGGCTGCAATATTTGCAAATAACTTCCTATGGAAGATGGAACATTCCGTTGCTACATTTAAGTGTGTCCTTCGGCGCTTATTTGTAAATATTTGTTGGGCAGAGTTTGTTGTAAATTGTTTGCATTAATTTCCAGAGGGGTTCAACGCGAAATTATATAAACGACCGGAATGTGTCAGGATGAAAATGTCTACAAAATACTCCTATAGTCTCTGCTTTCAATGCAGAAGTACCAGAGTTCAAATCACTTTATATCACACTAGACGGAAGCTTGTTTTACTTTTATGTGTGTCATTATGTGCCTCGATGCTAGGACGGCTACAAAGTCACCGTTTTACACATTCAACACAACATTTTCAATACTTGAGAACTTTAAAAAAAAACTCCTTTTTCGTTAATGCGTTTGAAAAGCTTTATGACAACTCACAAGTAACATAAATTTTTACACATTCAAGTTATTAACTCAGGAAATATATAAATTGACATGACCCTGGACCTCCCATCGCAGCCCATCACCTGTCATATAGTCACTCTTACTTTCCTTGACATTTACAAAAATATTTTCATCTGAAGCACCTGTCGATTATTTTAAATACAAATTAAGTTTTTTACCGGTCCATACCGGTATAATTTTGCAGATGTACCTCTATGCGGGGCATCACATCAGCTATTAATATTCATAATGACTGTACACAACGCAAGTATGTAATCATAATATCACGTCTCTTAATGAGTGGACGACCACTTGCGGCGACTGCACATCAACATCCAGAAGAAACCTTTAGGATGAACTTTGTCCTCGTTTAAAAGCTGTTTAGAATCTTCTTCTTCTACTTCTAGGCAAGGCTATTTAGTTTTAGAGGATGGACGTGCGCGCTTTTTCTTTCGTTTGACCTAAAGTGTTTCACACGGAACGAAATCCCCAGACATAGTTCATTGTTGTTACGTTGGTATAGGCTTGACGTCTCAGTTATTAAGTTGGCGACACGGTTATTGAAATAATGTGCGTGGGACGTCACACGACATTGTGTCTTCCTTGCAAGGACGACAACAGAAAAAGGGGTAATTTTTGTAAATTGTACAAATCTAAAACGGGCATTTAGAAAATTGTCTTGAAACAGTGCACAATTATACACTCAAACGGGCAAAAATATGCAATCCGAAATTACACCTTCTCTTAGTAATTAGTATATTTTGACCGAACTACTTGCTTAAATCACAAAAAGAAAAAAGTAGAGGATTTACAGAAAAGGTTATCGAGAACGTCAATGATAGCCAATACTTTTTTTTTTTTTTCAAAAATCCTCCAAGGTCAAGGGGCTCAATGATCGTCCCCATGTTATTTCTTATGGGAGATTTTTTACCGATGGAACCTAACACGAAAATTACTTTGATTGGCAATTGTGGTTGATGGTGGACCCAAAATTGTTTCTGTTACTTTGTTAATTCATCTGAATGATTTTTTTTAGTTTAGCTGTTGAATACCCCTTAAGAAACTGATGTTGGTCATGTATATGTGATGTCACTCCCGTCACCGGAAATCCTGACTGAAACTCTCTCCGAGGTTTTCTTGGTGCAAATGCTGAGATTGAGTCCTCTAAACAGCCCTCGGGCATTGCCTTAATAACTACCCAAACACCATACAACCTAGTTTGTCCCCAGGGCCGGTTTTCTATATTATTTAACCCTGGGTTAAGCGGAGCTAGGGGTAAGGTCAGAGGTGAAAACTGTACTGTACAATACCTAGAGGGGTTAATTTACAAGGATGCAGATGAGTACGGAATTTCCTCTTGCTGGCTGGTGATTGGCGGTGGCACACACGATTAAGACGCTGGTCCGAAGCGTCCGAGGACGAGGGTTCGAATCCCGTAGAAAGCATGTTTTTTGTGATCGTCCTTCATCGTCATCTATCACCACTCATCGTCTTGAATAGCCTAAGAGCATTAAAAGGAAATAGGACTTGTGGTTTTGGGCTAATTCAGGTTCGCTCGGATGACTTGACTTCACAGTTGTTTGAAACTTTACACAGTTTTCACGAAAGTGGTAATAAAGGTCTCTTGTTATACTTTCCTAACAATTATCTTCAAACCAGTTTAAAATAATAAATAGATCCTAACGATTTGGTATTTTCTTAAAAAGTTAAAAATTTACATTTGCGTGATATTTTTTTAGCTGATTAAGAAAAAAACATTGAAAATCTATTACTGTTGGGCTGTCCATGTATGCTTCATTGACAAATACGTATCGCTTCATAAGTTCATATACGTCGGATGCTTCCTGGCCGAGCGAACAGTCCCTGATCATATCGGGAATAACTGGAGTGTATCCTACAGTGGGTATCCTTCCGAAAAAGTTGTTTACACTCCATGGTGGTAGCGCAGTTCGACGTGAAGGTAGTCTACACAGTTGCCCACCTCGTAATCAAGCAGGTCTGTAGCACAGAAGCTCCCATCACATCGCATGTTATGTCATGAAGCCTACTATATAATTATCTTGTATACGTTATTCATTAGCTTAATTAATAGGTATGGCCGTGATTTTACTTTTAACTTTAAGAGATCGAAATCTCACAAACACTTTTGTTTTAGTATTGTGGTTATGATATTTGCAAGTGATGTATTCTTTAGAATATTTGAATAATTTAAGATTGTGCTACATACTTATTTTAATTTAGCCTCTGTTAAGAATACCTTTCGTCGTATTAAGATGAATTATGAGTAAGTTAATTATCTAAGGTTAAAATACCTATGGGATGGCACAAAGCTAGTGCACGACGGGACTCGGATAATGATTTTCGAGTCCTTTTACAGGTAATTTTCTCTCTCTCTCTCTCTATTTAAATGAAACTCCCTTTTCAACCTTTTTTTTGCCTGTCTTTATATACAATAATTTGGACTACATAAAGTTTGTTTTTTAATTTAAAATTTATTAAGAACACTATTACGACTATTTTTGTTAATATCCCCTCAATTTGTAGGAAGTATAGTTTGGGGTATTATATTTAAGGTACACACAAAGCTTTTGGCCTGGGAAAGTTTTCATGCTTTCTAAACCTTTTTATCATCTCTGATCTCGTGATAAATAAAAAAGCACAAATTAAGCCACATTTACCTTCATATTTCTAAAAAATCTACGACATTTGTTATAACATTTAATTTTTGTTGGTATTTAGGTATATCAAATTTTACCCTAAGCCACTCGTTCATTTACCTGTTCATAAAAAAATGTAATTTTGTAAACTTAAGCTGACATCAAACGCTGAAATAGACCGCCTTGTTTTAATAATCCATGCTTGGGAGCGGATCACGAAATGCGGGGGGGGGGAGGGGGGAGTCAGATTTCATCTAGAAGCTTTCGGAAACCTGACTGTCTTAATAATATGAGACCATGGTACATTTATCAAAATTTAGATTAAAATGTTGAGGAAAAACGAGTCATATTATTTAAAGCTATGTAACACAGGAAACGGAATTTTTTCATTAATATCAGATAGGGTTGACTAAATATGCACATTATTGATACACATATTGTAGCAACGTCAAAGGACGAACTTTTTTAATAATAAGCCCAAATTTTATTGTTCGATACTCTATTCATTTCAGATAACTCAGCTAAGTTTGTTTATATGAAGAAAATCAAGGAAAATCGCGGTTTACTAGTGTTATAAATAATTTCTACTCGATTTCGGAAAACTTTTCTAAAATGTATCCAAAACATCTCTAGATGTCTAAATATTATTGAAACATTGTTTTTTATTTAATAATATCAAAACGTATTTGTTTAGAAATATAATAATTTGTAAATACAAATTTTACTTTAATTGAGTTTTGATATCGCTGAACCTATCACGGAATCTAAAGCCATCACGAACACCCTGAGTTATTATTAGAGTTACGGGTAGTTCTCATTGGTATCAAACCAACTATCTTAGTGTTATTTCGTTCATTTAATTCGCTCGCATTTACGTTTAAACTAGCCATGCAATTGTGGGCGCCAGATTATATAATTCCAATTAATTTTATCTTCATTATCTTGGAGTTCTAATCGAATAGAAGTTGTATTTAAGCCACCGTGTAATTATAAATTAAGCAAACATGTTTTTAATTATAAACTTAATTCATTTCTCAGTTAGAAACATGTAGTGGGAGGCAATTAATTATACCATGAACTCGTAAACTGTACTAATTTCATAAAGACTAAGACATTTTTGCAACTATTAAATTTTAAAAATTAATGACGTCAAAACGAAGTTCTTTCCTACTTTCCTTTTTACTTCTTTACAACTTTTTGCACCGTCTAATTAGTTGAACGTTATTTTTCTAGGACAGTAGTAGCTAATATACGACCTGAAGACAAAACAAATATACACTCTAAGATATATAATAGGCCTGCTCTAAAATATATCATACTATATATATATTATTTTGTATATCAAAAAGTTACTGTAACTTAAATTTGTTCACAGTCAGACCACCTCACTAAATAAAAATCGAACCGAAATAAATTATTTTAAAAATTTACTCCCATTTTGTTATCCCGGTTTCATTATTTTTTCACAATTAACTAATTAGGCCTAAGGTATTATAATAATATTATCACCCTAAAGCCTTAATAATACCTTACCTAAATCAACGGTTCCATCCATTCAGATCTATTATCCAACAATCCAAAAGTCACAAAACAATCAGTCTAATTGACAAATTTAAAGTAACAGTAAAAAGTTCAGCATTTTATTTTCTACTAGATTTTTTGGGAGATCAAGAGGCTGAAAATTTGATTGGTTAAAATGAATTATTTGTTACTTGTCTTTTAATTTTATTATTAATATATTAATTTGTTTTTTTTAGTTACAATTTACTCAGTTTTATTGTTTTGTAATACTTAGTTAAGTCATAAAATAATATAAAATATGTGTTTGCCTAATTAAATTCATGCAGGTATATATTTATTTATTGCTGATAACCATACCTTGAATCTTGTTATGTTAGCGGCTCTGTGGTCTAATAATTAAGACGTACGCCGGTATGCGGGAGACCAGAGTTCGATCACCGGGCGAGTTAGATTTTGTAACTTCTGGATTGTATTAGGTATGAATAAAATCAACTATCATGATCAATGATCGATATCGAATAATTTGCAGGTATCGACCCTAAAATGAAATAAAATATAAAAATAACAGTTTAAAATATCCGATTAGTTTTATTTTTCGATTATTTTCTGTTATATTGCTTAATTTTACTTTTCTATAAGTTGTTCAGAACATCATTCCATACGTTCCGAAGAAAAGTTCCCAGCATTGGCGAGCTTAACTGCAACCAAATACCAACCTAACTAACTGAGAACTTTAATTGAACCCTGAAACAGGTTTACGCCAAAACACAACAAAACAATAGAAATAAATTATACGTGTTGAAATTTGAAAACATATAGTATATTGACCCTATAGGCTACATAAGAGATAATTTCGCTTTTTAGCGTGTCCTTAATGCTAATGTTGCCCTGAAATATTCTTAACAATCCCGCGTGTTTTAAGAATTTTATGGCGGCCTAGGGGTTTCACTACTGTGTGTGCGTGTGTGGGAGTGTGGGTTAACTTTCTCGAAATGAGGCGGGAGAAATAATTTTCGAAAACAAAGTTGTCGTTTTACGACATTTCGCCCCTCGAACAGTAGTTTTCATTCCTTACCAGACAGTGAGACACGCTCTCGCATACTAGCCGGCAGCATCCAGTGGCGTAGGTACCACACGTATCAATGTGAAGAAGAGGGATCCAGTAGAATACTTCGATGTGAAAACAGGATGTGTACGAAAAATAGGGAGCGAAGATACTTAATTAAGATGCATTGAGCGGCCTAATTTAAATTTTCTTTAATTTGATTTGATTTGATATTGCTGAATGTCTGGTAAATAGTTTACTATCAATTATGATCATAGGGCATTCCCAAAACTATTTTGTATCTATTTTTTAATTGAGTAGAGAATTTAATTACTTATACCCCGGATAATTTTTGGATTGGAAGTCTAATTTTTGTTTCTTTTTTTAACACGTAGGAACTTTTCTTCTTACTATAAGATAGGTACTTTAAAAAGTATTTAATATCTTGCATCGTACGACTTTTTTCTTCCGCCGGTACAAAGATAGTATTTGAACCGGTATTGTACCAGTATTTGTAAATAATTGTCAAATGATAACTCAAGTTAAATTTTATCTTAGGTTGATTACTTTTGGTGGAGGTGCCGGGTTCAAAGTGACCCGTTTTTGTGAGACTAGCACCAAATCCTGACCCCTTTGATCTCCAAAAACATTATGTATCATCCTTGTAGAAGGACAGTCAACAAAAAAACGCGTCAATCGGGGGTCTTGTTCGGTTTTTATCGTGAGACGTGACATACGAAGATTCGGACCCTAAAAATAATATATTGATGTTATTTTTTGGTCTAGGTCTCTATTAATAAAATGTGATGGAATTTGATCGTTGCGTTCAGTATTGTTATACCTGAATTAAAGCCAATGTTGTCTTCCTTTGCAAATCAGTTGAATACGGTAGAAAATAAATAAATAAATAAATAAATAAATACAAAAATAAATGAACAAAATTCATTGACTTATTCTACTTTTGTGTCATTTTGTATCTCGTTGCTATGACGGCTCAAAGGTCATCGTTCACACATACCAAACTGAAGAATTAATAGATTAAGTCCATATTATAATTTCAAACTTTTCTGTCTGAAGCAGGAATCGAGCCCGTGACCTTCTGTATTGGACCGACTATCGCGACGCCACTGTACCTTGCGTGGGTGTATATACACATTCCTTTACATAAAGCCGCCTGGAGCCCCCTAACCACCACACAACGCAAAGATTGCATGGAAATGAGGTAATACAGCCTGAAACGAAGCACGCGCCATTTTAATACTCCATGTTTTCTTTGCTGAACTGAATGTTAATAGCGGCTGCTTCGGGCATTCACTTGTTCACTTCTTCTCCATCGCTTTGATTTAATTCACATCCCGTGGAAATTCGGCGAATGTTTATTTTTACATTGGCTTGGTGGGTAGGTGTCTATTGGTTGGTTCCCATATAAAATCACTATTTGTAGAGTTCCCATAGTTATCTATACAAATCAAATACTTCGATTGGGAAAGAAATACATGAAACAAAAAAGTAATATTAGATATCGATTAAATTAAATTATTGTAACAATTCCCAATGGTCACTTACGTTGATGGATGAGCGTTTTGCTGCCATGACTAATGTTTCCCTACGTTTTACATTTTGGTATTGTTTTTCTACTGTTAACATCTAGGATGGCTGTGGATTCGACAAAGGTTTCTTGATTGGCTTTAAAATAAAGTCATCACCTATACTGAATATCAGTTATTTGTGACTGAGTTGATAATCTAAATGCGAATTTATTTTCAAGTTCTATTAGTTTAGAAAATAAAAGTTATGGTGTACATGTTCAGTTCTTACTTAAACTAAAACAGTTGTCTGGATGGAACCATAAAAACCAAAGACACGAATGCACGCTAAATAGATGTGCTCGTACCTGCTTTGCTTTAATACAACAGGTGGTCTATAGAGAAACGAACACTTCTTGCACCGGTTTCGTGCAGCCGAGTAAGTATGGTTTCCAATCTTATCAGACACGTTGTTAGTTCCCCCACTCCAACGAAGCACACATGGTTTATATAAGCGGATTGTGAGGTTCTATGCAAATTTCTACAATCCTCTTATTAGTTTTTTTGCCCCCAACTTAAGTTTCTTGAGTTTTAATTCCATGGATGATGTGTTAGTAACGTGTTGCTGAGTTTCGTTGAGAATTGTTGGAGTTTTACTACGCAACACAAGCTACTAAATTGACGACGAAATAACAAATGCACACTTTGGAGGAACTATTGCGTTATATCATTCATTGCTTCCACCTGAGAACATTTTTTCTAGAACTAGGCCGCTTCGCTAACGCTTTTTTCCATGCAGTCGCGTGGATGGATGAGCTTTTATGGTTGATTATCGGCCCAAATATCACGAAAATATCGTAATAAAAATATCGGGGGGAAATCGTAAAAGTACGATTTCTATGAGAGATATTTCCTCAAATGTCTCTAAAATTATATAATTTCAGTGATTTTAAATGTTCCCATAAAGTTTCCTCACGATCGGAGTAACCCCTTTGCCAAAGTCACAAAAATCTCATTACAAATCGAAAAAAATCGCAAAAGTCGATAATCTAAGAAATATTTGATCGATTGAACCCAAAACCGTGGCAAGTCTAAGTTTAGAGATTCGAAGGTACCCTCAAATTTTTTATCAAGATCGCATATGCCGTTTGCCCGGTTTGAGTGCTAAGAAACAGACAAAAATACAAACAAACAGAAAAAAACACCCGAGCTAATTTTTCGGGGGGTCAGTGAAATTGAAGTCGCTCATCCAAAAACGATTTTTATGTGTTTACCTTACAAACCCAACCAGGGTGGGTTTTACTTTTAGCATTAGTCCCATGAAGGAATAAGACCATAAAGAGAAACCAAATCGACTTTCTGCAATAGCAATAAACGTATCAATACGAGGCCATATAAGAGAATGTTGGGAATAATTTGGACCAATCAAGTGAATCACTCTGAAGGCTGTAGTGGGTGTTATCGGTAATATGTGTCAAGCAAAGAGATGTATGTTGTAGTTATAAGCATATCTGGTATAGTAGTATAACTGTATAACTGTTTACTTTCGTAACTGCATGGTGAATATTTTTTGTAGGAAGTCTGCCCATTGTGCAATTCATACCCGTCTTTACGTCTATACCTAGGTATGTTGCGGATAGGACAATTGTAAAGGGATATCCGAGGGCTGTTTAAGAGGACTCAAGCCCTTGCATTCGCATTAACGACTGAGGAAAACCTCGGGAAAACCCTTAAGTCAGGATTGCCGGTCTCGAAGGGATTCAAACCCGGTACCTCCCGAATCAGAGTCTCGTGCTTAAAAAAGCAAATAGAAACATAGTCACACGGTGTTGACAATCATGACTAAAGATTGTGCCTATATCGTTACCCTCTGTCTAATACAAAAATACCAGGATCTAGTCAATCACCAATCTCTTGTCATTTCGTTCTTCAATCATCTTTTTCGAGAGGAATATGTTTCGGGACTTGTCCCTCTTATAGCTGTTAGGTAAATGGGATGAGGAGAACTGAAGGGGAATTTTAAAAGGGCTATTTGTTCGGACTCATCCCAGTACTGGCATTTTGACTTGTGAAATACGGGGGAAAAGTAAGAACCTTCAGTCGGGATGGTCGAATTGTTCCAGTGACCTCCCGAATGAGAACATGGTTCTTCCTCCCTGACCTTCCTCTATCGGTTGTTTACAATCTTATAAGCTTCAGTGTGATGTCTCGTATGTCATTCCACGTATTTTTGGTATAATTCTATACTATATACAACGACAACGACGACTATTATGACAACTATAGCGGCAACGATAACAACAGCAACTATGGCAATTGCAATTACGTTGGCAGCTTTGACTTTCTATCGACAACTACATCAACAACAACGAGACGGTGACGACTACAACGACGACGTTGACGATGACAACGATCGAGTTTATTTCCAAATTTGCTAGTTCCATCCAAATGCAATCGAACAAACACTTACAACAATCAATGTTTCCGGTATAATAAATGTTTCCCACAAAAAAAAAAAATAATTAAAAACCATCCCCCCACACTTGCATTCCCCACCCTACCAGGCAGCAGAAAAAAAGGGAGCCGGTGTCTGACCGTTGTTTTTTGGCTACCTATTCTGGATGTAATTAGCGCATGCGCACGGACTAGTTGTTTGTTTTCTATCAGGATCACAGGAGGAGTGAACAGTCTGACCTCGGATGGAGCACGAGTTTACAATCTACAAGAACCGCGTGCTTATCCTCAAGTATTAACATTTCTGAGTTATGAAACGACGACTATGGCTTACGTTTTTTATTTGTTCTTCGTTATCATTATTTTGTTCCTCCTCTTTTTCCGCACCAAAAAAGTAATTGAAAGCAATCTAATAGCACATCTTGGTTATTTGGGCATACCCTCCCCCCCCCCCCCCCCCACCACCACAATACACACATCTATGATCTCGTTATTTCGTTAACTAGATCTTTTTAGCCCTAAAAAAACACCTTTCTTTTTTTATGACAGTTCAGCCCCAAATTTCTGCCTATTTAAAATTTGTAAATTGGGCTTCCCAAAACGGACTTCCTCAAAAACCCATGTAATTTTTTAATTTTTCCCCCAAGTGCATCCCTGAGTGCCGTTTTCTTTAAATGTCTCCTACGGGAACCAACGAAATCGTAGTACCAGAGCTCCACGAACTAACTATACCGAATGCACTCAGCTCCTCCACGAACTATACCGAACGCACTCAGCTTTTCCACGAACAATACCGAACGCACTCGGCTCTTCCACGAACTATACCGAACGCACTCGGCTCCTCCACGAACTATACCGAATGCACTCGGCTCCTCCACGAACTATCCCGACTGCAATGGGATCCTCCACGAACTATCAATGCCTGGGCTCCCTCCACGAACTTACCAAAGCACTCGTCTCCCCCGAATATACCGAATGCACTCGGCCCTCCAAAACTATACCGAACCTCGGCCTCTTCCACAAACAAACCCAAATGCTTTGGCTCCTCCACGAACTATACCGAATGCACTCGGCTCCTCCACGAACTATACCAAATGAACTCGGCTCCTCCCGCATCCAAATGCACTGGGCACTCCACGAACTAAAACCAAAATGCACTCGGCTCCTCCCAAACTTACCGAATGCACTGGGTTTTCTCCCGAACTAACCGAATGCCTCGGCTCCTCCCGAACTATGGAAATGCACTCGCTTCTCCCCAACTATCCCGAATGCACTCGGCTCCCCCCACGACATACCGTGCCTCGGCTCTTCCACGAACTATACCGAATGCACTCGGCTCCTCCACGAACTATACCGAACGCACTCGGCTCTTACAGCCGTCCACCGTGTTTACCCATGAAGATGGGACGCCCATCATTTGACCTTTCCTCCGATCTGATGAACGGGTCGTGGCTTTAAATTCGACTTTTCTCTAGAAATATTTTCGCAGAGTAAATTGTTCAGCAAATTGGTGGAACAGTTTTATAAGAACACGTTTATTTTTCATCGCCGTTATGTGTTTCGTGTCTCGTTTTTTAAACGCTTCGTTGAAAAACGACTAATTAATACTAACGAAACTAAATGCACGGGCAAATTATTATTGCTTCGTGTAGACACGTGATTTATATTCCACGTTAAAATGTCAAGATATAAATGCCCTTGACCACGATTCTGCAGTTAAACTGAAGAACTGTAGATGTCTGCAGTCGATGGTCGTTATTTGCAGTTTCAACCTCACGCTTCAATTATTCTTGTAAATAGTTGGATTTGTACGTTTTATCTCGTGTCGTGTCGTGTCTACAGTTATAACAGATGTGAATTTATGAGAGAAAAAGTTACGGTTATATTAAAATTTTCTACACATACTTTAAACAGTAATGAATAAATATACAAAAAAATTGTTTTTTTTGTCAACCAATTTTAAGTGCCTGTTGTTGCTTTTGGTTCTGTAAAATAAATGAATTCATATATTCGGATTTAGAGTTTACCCACACAAAAAAGATTGAGTTGTTCAAAATTCCATCCTGAACCAAAACATTAACCCCGGATACCTACATATTAAACTCTCAAGACCAAACAGTACATTCTCTTTTCTAAGAATGATTAGTGCTACAGTTCAAAATAAATATACTGGCTTTTAATTTGGAGTCCTCTGGCTACTGCAGAATCAAACAGAACCCAAATATGTTTATTTCTCTTCGTGCAATTAAAAAAAGTACTAAAGCGGAAGAATATCTTCCCTTGTGCAAGGATATTCTTTTCGTCTTTTTCCTAACAAACTTTGGGGCAATGCTTATATAGTGCGGCCCGGGATTACTTTTTAAATTAACTCGATGCACATTGTAAATTTTGCATTTTTTATTTTTTTCCAGTCTGACGATTTACAAAATGTATGTTTGAAACTCGTTAGAAAAAACGAAGTGCGTCCCGTTTAAAAAAAAATCTAAACCATCAGGTAGACAAGTAGCTTTTTTTGGCAAATTAAATGTTGTTTTTTTTTTTGGGGGGGGGGGGAGTATGTGGAGCGATCTAAATAAAAGTAATGCTCATTGTCCCAAAGTTTGTTAGGAAAAAACTCGGAAATATCCGGTCTACAAGACGAGACATTTGGACGAGCCAAGCGAAGTCTTCAATTTCACTTACCCGGAGAAAAATAACCCATGTTTTTTTTGTCGTCTGTTTGTTCGCTCTCTACCGGGGGAAAAAGGCATATGGTTTTGATGAAAATTTTGGGGACATTTTAAATTCTGAACCTAATCTGGCCCTTTTTTGGGGACAATAGCAAAATATTTTCACGAATTTTCGTTTTTACGTTTTTTTTTTTCGATTTTTAATGCATATTTTTGTGATTTTTTGGCCCGCGACCGGCAACGGCTACACCGATATTGGGTAAAATTTTAGGAATTTGAAATCACTGACTTTTATGTTATGTTTTTTGGGATATCGAAAAATATTTCTCATAGGAGTCATGCTTTTAGGGGAACGATAAAACAACCAAAAAGCTCTCCATCAACGCACTGGAAAAGCGTTAGAAATGGCCTATACTATAGACCGAAGTCGTCAGGTTTTTAAAGACCCTTCAAAAAGTCACTGATCAAATCAGCCAAAGAATGCAGAAAAACTAAAATGCTAAACAGAAAAGGGCGCCTGAATTTGGAGCACCCAAGCCTTTGACAGCTGAAACTTGGTCAAATTTCAGACGTTGTTGTTTAAAATTTGATGGTCTATTAATGCCTAACCTTAACTTTTTTATAAGGGTCAAGAATTTTGAAAAAGGGAAATTGAAAAAATTTTTAGAAAGGTCCTAACGAAGCAGGAAATCTTGCCGTTAAAAATTTTATAAAACATAGGCAAAACCCTCTCACAAAATCAAACCCTCCCCTCTCCGTTCCTCTCTCCCGCTAATGACAGTAGGTGTCTCTTCATATAGCCCGTGGTAATGTTCTAAATTTGCACCCACATACTTGACATGACTTCTTGAACGTTTTATAATGGCACGTTACAAGGCCGAATATTTGCAGCGGGGGCTAAATTATGTAAATATATTTTATGGAGAAGAGAAAATGTAAAACCAAGTTTCGTAATCGTATTCTAAGGACCCCGAATAACTTATATACATTGACTGTATATACCTTTAGAGTTGCAATTATTATTGAAGTGGTTGGAAAAATGTGTTACCAAAAAAAAATATTTGTAAGGAAGAATAACATTGTAATAATCTGTCCGGTTATTCGTAGTTATGCTAACATATTGAATTATTTTTGTAACGTGGCAGTTTCACCATTGAGTTTAATTCTAAACTCAATGGTTTCACACTTATTGGTTGTTTTGGGTTTAATCAGACAGTAGAGTGGCCGCATATAATCGATTATAGACAATCGGTTAATTAATCAGTAATTGATTCTTAATAGTGTATCCTCTTTCTTTGAAAACATCTACAAAATATAACATTCTATTGAAATATTGTAAGTTTTGTAATAGCTATATAATTCGACTTTGTGTAACTGTAATATACTTTGCGTATTTATCGATTAATCGTTTTTTGAAAATCTATGATCGTTTGTTATCGATTGCTAATCGAATTACATTATTTCGATTATCGATTATCAAAGGTAGTAACTAACGGCCACGCTGTCGAACTATCTTCTATGACGTATTGTTATGGCAGTCCTTACAAACAAGAATTCGTCTAAAAAGCATGTCCTACATATTCTTAAGTTGTTTCTGAACTAGAAAACAAATAAGGCTACAATAATTTGTCACTTTCGTCCTAATCTTCGTAAGGTTGGTATTCTTTGACGCTGCAAGCAGCATGTGACCTTAACCCCCCTCGTCTCCCGCGTGTCTCAACAACCCCATACCCTATAAGTATAATGATTGCCTCCCTTCTCGAGCCGTGAGAGGGAGATGATGGCTTTTTAATGTCCACTAATTCTCCCAAGCAACGCTCTATGAGACTGCGGGTATTCTTCTATCTACAACAAACAATGACTTTGTTCGTTTTCTTTCTTCTTAAAACGAATAGGATACTTAAAACTTAAGCTAAAACATTCTTCAAACCTCATTAATATGTGATTTTACAATAATTATTATTGAAGTTTACAGCTCCTGAACTCTGGGAAATTAAGGTTTTTGATAATGAATTGGTGATTTTCGATCATTATAAAAATTTATCCGGAAAATATTTTTTTAAAACTTTATAACGACGAAAAGGATGATAATCGAAATCCCCCCCCCCCCCCCCTTCCTTGAATTTGAGCATTTAGTTGACATGGACTTATTGCTCGAAAAATCCGATTTTGAAAATATTCTAGCGTGTCTTATCATCAGTTTTATGGGAGATTTTTTTTAAATATAATTTTCGGACTGGGTTCATGTAAAGGTCCCACCTACTAGTAATATTTCAAAATTTGGTATTTGTGGAGAAACTTAATGACCCATTTGCTTTTGTTTTGAAAATTATTATAATTTTTCAGATTTTATCAACGAAATTTTCGTTTTTTCCACAGGTCATGACAACCCAACTGTTTCTTTACCAGATAAATTCATAACTATTTCGCCTTTGTCGATATTATTATTTCATTTATTGGTAATTACCCCATTAAGGAGCCTGGATCCCCTGTTCAGTGGGAACCGGTGTAACCACCCACCCGAAACAGACAACTAACGACTCTTAGCAGTTTTCCTCGCATTACGGATACGCCAATAATAAAATAATTGATAATGATCTTCGCCCAGAGCCAATGTTTTGTTGCTACCTGAATTTGTTTCCCATCAGCTACTGACTCCTTGCACGCAAGGGTTCGTCAAGGACCCAAGAACATGCAACCAACTTTACGATACGGTTAAGGATTTAGTCTTGGAGTAAACAATACAATTAGCTAAACTCCGGAGGCGGGTCCTGTGGCGTCTTGCGTATTAGAGAAAACATAAGGCAAGCATTTAGATACACGTTTTAGTGTTTCAGGTTTTTGATGCTAAACCGGTAAACATTTATTTAGTAAATGGTAAAAATGCTAATTTTACTTAAAAAATAAGGACGGGCGGAAATGATGCTTATATAGGTGCGTAAATAAATAAAAATAAATATTAAATTCGTGTAATTGTAATTGTAATTGTAATTTTTCTCATCTCCACCAATTATTGTGATGTGCTACTGTATATTTTATTTTTGTCATGTTTTTATTTTATTTCATCAAATGTGTTGGCAGAAATATGTTTCATGGTCATTTTGTTTATAATTTCTTCTTTAATTTGGATAGTTGTTATTTTTCCTTTGTTCCAACCTTCATTTTGAAAGGACTTTTGAATAAAAGTCGAAATATCAAAATAAAATATTGATAAAGAGCAGTGTTATGTCCAAAAACACTTATTTAAAGAAATAAATTCGTATTTAGAGTCGACTCACTCAGTCAAAGAACTGACTTTCAGTGGGGACATTAGATTTAAAGCAGACTAAGCCAGCCCTGTAGGCGCCGACACCATCGACGAGCGAACAATGACCAACTTGGTAATTGTTGTTGATATTTTGGGTCTTGGTCAAGTTTTCCAAAGTAAGGAACTTAGTAAAGTGAAATAAAGTGCCGGTTCCTCTTAAAAACAGGAACTTGCAAGTTCCTTCATGTTCCCTTAAAATTAACGTATTTATACAAAGTCTTATAACAATGTAAAAATTGGTACAATTCGGAAGGATAGGAATTCCCAAAATCCGCACTCATATTAGTTCTAAACGCAGTGAAATATGAAATTGAGAGACAATCTAGTTTATAATTGTTTCAAATGTTCGGCGAGAGTGAGACTGCTAATTTCGTTCCAAGTTCCCACAAATGTTGACCTATTACGCCAGATGTTAATTTCACCATCTCTAGTAATGAGCCATGTCAGTGTAAAATTAATGTTGTACACTTTACTAGCTAATTTCCAGTACGTGATTAACAATGCATTGCTAGGATGACTGCAAAATTTACTAGGAAAACGCTCAGTTGGACGCGTTGATAAGCGAGCAAGTGCTATACAATTTGTTGATGGTCCAAATTTCAACCTGATCTGAATCTTCGTGCAACCGCTACCATGAGCCAAAAAAGCTCCAGCTTCGTGCGACTTGTCGTTGCCATGGTAACGTTACTTTTGTTAAAATGTAATTTCCATCTACACTACTTATCGGATCAAAATAAAATCAACATATTCGTGACCGGACGGACATTCTAAATGATTTGGCTACCTCAGATTTTGTCGCCGTTTAGTTTTTCAAAAAAACTTTCGATTAACTTTAATGTAACTTTTTAACTTTTTGAACGATTTTGCCACAAAACTAATGGCATTCAATCCAGATCGAAGCTTGCGGATGGTCCAAATTTCAACTCGATCCGAACCTCCGTTTGACCGCTATCATGAGCCAAAAAAGCTGCGCGACTTTCCGTTGCCATGGTAACGGAACTTTGTTATAATGTAATTTCCATCTACACTACTTATCGGATCAAAATAAAATTAATATATTCGTGACCGGACGGAAGGTCTCGGCTTCGATATCCGTCCTCTGCAATCTGGACTGAAAGTTTTTCCAATGTTTCTTTAAAATGCAAAGGGTTGAGTCCTCTTCAACCTCCCTCGGATATTCCTTCTCAACTAACCTAATACTACAATAATAATTGTTTTAAAACAATATGTAGACAATCTGTAGAGCTTCAAAGTGATCCAGGCTAAATACTTGTGTTCTAGAACTCACCCAACAGTCTTTCTTTTTCGTGGGAAGCCTGCCCAGGGTGCAATTCATGCCCTTCTTTAGTGTCGAAATAGGTATGTTGGGGATAGGATCATTGTGAAGGGATGTCCGAGGGCAGTTTAAGAGGACTCACTCAATCCTAAGGAAAACCTCGGATAAAACCTTCAGTCAGGATTGCCTGTCTCGATGGGATTACCAAAAATACCAAAACCATAATACTTGGAGCTGGGCATGCAATTGTCCCATTGGCAGGATTCCCACTTTAAATACTTGTCTGTTGTAAGATTGACCATCGTGTTTTCAAAACTCTTTGGATATTATATGATTTGGTCAAGGGAAGAAAATAAAACAACACATTGTTTTATTATTTAATTGTGTGCCAAATGCCAATCCAAAAGGGGTACTACAGCAGAGTCTACAATACATTTTAAAACGCCATATGTTAATCGCTATGCACAGATGTTTCACAATATTCAAAATGCAGGGATTCAATGCTAAATAAAAAAGTGAGACAGCATAGGACACGAAGTGGAAAGTGTTCGTGGTGCAGACGTCTGCCTGTCTAAGTGCTCAGTGTTTTGGTTTCGTTCTCTCTCTCTCTCTCTCTCTCTCTCTCTGCCGAGATGATGTGTTACTAAATGCACGACTAGAGTGGATCGTTCCACTCGGTTCCCACGCACTCCTAGCCCCAGGTTCCATATCATGACCACTTGTGGTTTCAGAGTGTTTAGCACCTTGCACGGATGATTTAGCGCGATCCACTCAAAGCAAGAGTTCGATCGGGACGTTTGTCTGTCCGCTGCACCACTTTGGAATATAACCACTATTATCTATAGTCTTGCAGCAAAAAGATGGCTTGTGTATGCCAAATTTATCAACAGGTATCCCTAGTTGTAACTTATTACTGTTTGCTAACTATAAGAAAATAAAAATACAAAATTATTTATGTCCTGAAATTTTAAAAGGATTCTAAAATCAGAACAAACAAAAATTTGTTTTTATTTACAAAGTTAGGTTTGAATGAAAAAGTTTAGGTCGTTAACTTGCGTTCGGTGTTGAATTTTGCCCAGGGTATTCCTGTAAAAAGTTATATTAATGGTTCTGATTGTATAATTGAAAACAATTTTTTTTTTCAATGAGCCCGCTTTGAGGACAGTTATAAATTATAGATATTGTCAAAAAAGTTTGTGTAACCTAGGGATCGAACCTGCGGCTCTACAAACTGAGCTATCAGGGCCTTAGACAAAAAATTGCTAGAGCAATATGCAATTATGTTTTAGCAATTTAGTAAAGGTTTGTCTTTGGCCCCGATAGCTCAGTTGGTTTTACATCGATAAGTATTAAAGCCAGAGGTTCTGGGTTCGATCCCCAGTCGGGACGAACTTTTAGACAATTTGATATCATTCAATTCGTGTATCATTGTTTATTTGTGTGTGTTGCATTGCATGTGAGTATATTTGTAAAGTGTGCATAGGAAATGTAAATACTTCTATACTGATTCGTAGCTGTCTGGCTTCGACTCCCGGTCTTGGCAAACTACTAAAGGCCCATAACCCTTCTCAAGGCTGGCAAGTATCAAACCATATCGCTCCCCGGGTCGCCGTAGAGCGTGCATGACCCCTGCCCCCCCCCCTTCTCCCCCCTCTTGCGGTCTGAGCGACATGAACAACATCCCCCGTGCTCCAACGTGTGATTATGTTAAATACCCGAGTCTGTAAATCTCCTATTTGGGCGGCTCTACTATGCTCTGTGGTTGTCAAGAGATGGAGCAACACCTATGCATGGAGGGGTCATTAGGGTTTAGTTTCGAAGCGACGCTTGCGGTTTAAGTTGGGTTGGGTGCACTGTTACCAACTATAGCAGACGCCATATGGTCGCCGGGGTACGTTATTAGAGAAAATAAAAACTAGTGGAAAAAACTTACAATTCCATTTTGATTACACTGAACATTTTATAAAATTGTAAATAAATTGTGAAATTTAAATTTAAAAAATCGGCAAATAGTCGTAAATGTAAATTTAGAATCCAAAAAGTGTTGAAATAGAATTTGACTAATAAGGATTGGCAAATCTAAGAAATGTGAACTATCAAACATCTATTTTCGTTTTACGTCAAGTTTTAAAAGATGGTATTTTAAATGCTATTTTATAGTCAGATGTCAGATGTTTTGATTATGTGATATCTTTTTCTGTATTTGTATTAGAAGACAAGTCAAATTGGACAATTATTTTGTAATGGATTCATATAGCTACCCCTGATTTTGAGAGTGTCTTTGACTAATTTCTCATATTTTTTCAACATTAATTTATCGACATTCCTTCAAATCAGTTATTTTTGCTGTCCGACAATCATTTCAGTTCATAACTTCATGTTCATACACTCTCTTCACTCATACTCACACCCCTCCTTCCTCACCTAACCAAAATTACGCAATTAAAAATTCATCATTCTTAAATAATTAATTCGAAATTAAATTACGAACTCATTAGAAATTAATGTTCCACGTAGATTAGTTCCAGCTTACAGAAAATAGCCACAGTTTTAGTTTCGGTCCAGCCTCCTCAATCCACTGTTCTTCGGAATTGGCGAATCATGTCTAGCTGATGTCTTCGTAATTATCAACACGCACTCTCTACTACAAGTTCCCATCGTTTATACATCTTAAATGTCAGTGTTTGAAGAGCGGTTTTAGACTTTGTTGTTTTGCTAATCTCAAGAACATTTTTTATTAGACTGGGTGGGCAAAAACGATGTGTGTTATTTTCGGTTTTAACTAAGTTTAGAGCAAATTAAAATAATTGGGCTAAAATAATGGCTAATGAGCACTATAAACATGTAGAATAATAATTGTTAAAATGCAATATTTAGACAATCTTAAGAGCTTTAAAGTGATCCAGGCTAAATTGGCGTTCTCGAACTCATCCAACAGTCTTTTCTTTTTCGTGGGAAGCCTGCCCAGGGTGCAATTCATGCCCTTCTTTAGTGTCGAAATAGGTATGTTGCGGATAGGATCATCCTGAGGAAAACCTCGGATAAAACCTTCAGTCAGGATTGCCGGTCTCGACGGGATTTGAACCCGCGACCTGACCTCGAGCCAACAATGATGATATTATCCAAAATTATAATTTACTTAGATCCACCAATGTTTGAATATTTAAGCTGATTCGCGCCATATTTTGTTGCCCGGTTGTTCGCCCTACCCCTACCCACGCCACGACCAGGTGTTATCTCTGTACCGATCTTTCTCAGCCACGCGTTAGGACACGTTTATGGGCGCGTCCGTGCGAACGTGTCGTTTTCAGATGCGCCCATTGTTCTTCTTCTAAACACTTTCTCTCCCGAGCTTCAGATAACCGCCGCTAGAGTGACACCTTCGCTTCCACAACCTGCTAGGGTCTAGGCCCTCGAACACTAGAGACTCTGAAAAAATTATGTTTGTTAAAAAACAAACATATTTTACCATATTTTCTCTATTGGCTTTTTTAATCCTGTGTCTTCAAGTACCAGTGTGGACTATACTTAAGTAGATACTTGTTAGTAGGTAATTTCGTATTAATACCATATTGTCTCCACTGGCTATTTTAAGCCTGTGTCTTAAGTATGCTTCTACTTAAGTAACTACTTAAGCTTATTTATTTATTATTTATTATTTTTATAAAAACTGTTTTACAAAGGACAACTAAATAAATCTAAGAACATATGCAGACACAACAATGAACTACATATAAGTAAATATTTGAAATAGAAATATTACAACAATAATGCATTATAACACAACAATTTTGGTTACAAATAAAAAGGATATTAAATGCAATTAATTAATGAATCAAATAATAAAAAGGTGTTGACTAAAAAAGGAAAGAAACTTAAAAACTTAAGCAGAAGCTTACTTAAGACACAGACTTAGTGGCCAGTATACTAAGCACAAGTCTGTGACTTAAGAATGCGTACCAACTTAAGTACCGGTGTGGACTATACTTATGTAGGTACTTATAACATTTAGGTAAGCTTACTCACATTACTCACAACGAGCAAATGACCCTTTTTATAGTTGATTCATTCATTAAATGCATATAATATCATTTAATTTGTTACCAAAATTCTTGTGTTAAATGCATTGTTGTTGTAATGCTGCTATTTCAAATATTTACGAAAATGTAGTTTATTGTTGTTTCTGCATCTATGTAATTAGATTTATTTAGTTGTCCTCCTTTGTAAATCAGTTTTTATAACTGAATAGGATACACGTTAAATAAATAATAAATAAAATAAATAATAATAATAATAGAGACCGATATTTTAAATATGAAAACCAACCAAACAAGTTGGCCACGATTCCACCCGCGGGCGACGCCAGAATCATCAAACAAGGCCAATTCGGAACTACCTTAATTGGTTATGTTATTTATTATTCGGGCCCGCTGCCTTAGTAATGTTGTACGTTCTTCATAAAATTTGTCAGGAACCAATGAATTTGCCAGGCGGTGAACCCATGATCTGTGACTTTAGTTCGCAGTTACAAAGTTACAAGGCTGTGGCTTCATCTCCTAATATAATTTCTCTCTGCGGTTTTCTCGAGTAGTGTTTTACTCCTCTCAACACCTAGGGCCTACATGTCGTGGTTTATTAGCGTTTGTGGTCGGTTAGTTGGTACGACTGACCGCCCTTTAGCGCGACCACGTGGAAAGCATGTGTTACACTCTGTACGTCCTTGCAACCAGAGATGAGAACCAAATAGATGGGCCTACTTTTTTAGGAACTTTAAACTGGAATAGTGACTTTTACTACAAAAATTACCAGTATATTTAGCACTTCAAACCAATTGGACGTCTCTAAAACGGTTACCGACATTGTTGGGTCAAGAGCAGTGACGGAACGTCGTTTCATGGGCCCGCCCGCAAAATTTCTATAGAGGGCCCCCCTAACAGATACACGCATATGTAGGTTCAGTGTTGAATTCAGGCTTTTCATCCCGGGGGTATTATATAGGGATCAAGTAGGCGAAAATTCTGAATATCAGGTTTTTAGAGTGCGTTTGGTGAGTTTTAGAAAACAGTTGTGGGCTGAATGCAATACCGAAATAATGTAATTTTTTTGTGTTGTGGACTCTAAAAGTTCCTAAATATCCACTAGATTTCACCTTCAAACCGCTAGATTCACAAAACGGTCATTTTAGCAACGAAACCAAATAGTCTATTTTCCAAACAGGGTGAATACTGTTTTTTACTGTGTTTTTTAACGGGGCGAGCCTGGGCCCGCCCGCAGTTACAGGCCCTGCGGACGCCTAGTTCCGCCACTGGTCAAGAGTGTAGATCGCTAGACTCTGATTCGGGAGGTCCTCGAATCGAATCTAGTCGAGATCGTGAATCTGAAGGATTTTTACGAGGTTCTCTCAATGACTCAAGGGATTGAGTCCTAACTCTCCGACATCCCTTCACAAATTGTCTTAATTCCAATAAATCTAGTTAGCGAGCATGCATTCCACCCTGGGCAGGTTTCCCACTAGAAATTCCAGTTTCACATAAACGACTTCAGAGTGCTTGATACACACAGTAGTAGTTGCATGTTGGACAACGGACAGACGGAGTACGAACACTACTGATCTTTGGCATCCCTTTGAAACGTGGAATGCAATTAAAACTGATAATTACGTTAATGTTGATAAGTCAAGTTTTTGCTTCAGTACTAAAGTAGTAGAAGTGAAATAGCCTAATGAAATTCGAGGTGTTAAAGTTAAAAATAGACGAATAAATGCAAGAAATCTGAAATTGATTATACTGGAAATATTCAAGGGTAGCTGCCTCTTGCACTGTATCCACCACTGAGTGACTGTGAAATAATTAAAATCCACCCCTCCTCCCACCCCCACCCCCACAGCTTCAACTGAAGGCAAAGACCATATTACAAAATCGTGACATAAAACCACCAGTCAGAAACATATTGGCGTAAAATATGGAAACAGATTTTTAAACGGTTTAATGAGTTCGAAAATTAATTATTACGCCTTCATTTAATCAAGTTTCCAACATTGTTTCGTTGAATTTCCATTCCAAGTAATTGGAGTGCAAACTCATTTAGTGATAATATATTCGTAAGATCGTGCCACATATTTTCTAAAGTCAATAGTCATGTGTTTTTTTTAGTTTCTATGTATCTACTGCTCTAGAATCTTTAATCACTAATGTATTTGAATATTTATTGGTCTGATGGAAGAAAAGGCCTTGCTGGTCTTAATCCAGCCTAATAAAGACCTAACCAAAATTTTAATTTTTAAATTAAAAAATCTAACGAGAGACTTCAACACACAACAATTTTTTACTTCTCTCTCCTTCGACAAACTGTTAATTAAGTAGCTTCGCTTCCTATTTTGGGAACTAACGTAACATTGCTTGAGTATAACTCTGGTTTGACTTTTACCAAGCAGACATTTTTTCATCTTGTCGACCAATACGGGACAAAAGATGTAATTGCCAATTTTTAGCACCGTTTTCCTATTTTCTTATCAGCAAATGCGATTAATCCCATTTAGAAGTATTAATTGCTTATAGAATTCTATTCGACCCTCTCCACCAAAAAACAAACAAAAAACATCAGTAAAAGTTCACATTTCATGGGATGTATTTATACAGATCCGATCACATAACATCTTCAGTGTTAAACTTGTTTATGTGTAGTTAACTAACAATGGCAAAGTTTAATTAAAAAGCTATTATCTCGGTCTTAAACTAGACCGTAGAAAATGAACTCGTGAGATGGTGAAAAGCGAACGTTTAAAGAACGATTTAATGTGTTTTGTTTGTTTTTTACTACATATTGCCGAGTTTTTATCTGTTGGATGTGGGAGTTTAACATAGTTTATTGTTTTTGTTCGCGGTGTATTTTTAAACTCTTTATCTAGAATAACAAAACTGCTTTGTAACGAATCTGTTTTTAATAACTATATTTTAAAGGTTATTCATCAACCATTGAACAGTCTAATGTGGTAATTATTTTATGTAAGTTGTGAGCATTTTAAAATTTCTATGATAATAATTTGTGTAAAGGTATTTGCAAATGACCCATTTTACAATTTTTTTGTTTACAAATTTTACTTTCTTCTTTGATATGCTCTCTCAGACTTAATCTCATAATTTAATCAATATGACGATTATCAGATCGTTAAAGTCATTAGGAAATATCATCATCTTTTTCGTCAGCAAGCCCGGGAACAATAATTTAAATCACACTAAAAGTGTCATGTACATTGGCTGACAAACCTTAATTTGTATTATAGTTAATATACAAAAAATTATATATTAGCCCTTCTCTAAATGGTCAGAAATGTTTATAATATTATTATTATTTTCTATCTAATCATTTCCAGTATGTCGTTTTATTGAGTGAAATATTTAAAGTATTTCTTATATTAGTTTTAAAGTTAGAAGAGTTCATGATATGATATTTAAAACACTTGAGTGGAAAATAACTTTATTTTTTAATAATAACAACGTTTCGGAAATCTATGGAAACTATTTCCGTCATCAGGTTTGAATTATATATTATATTTCTTATTGAAACACCATCACAAATATATTTGATTTCGATACAAAAAGTCCCTATCAGTTATTATATTGGTTTAAAATTTTGAGTCAAACTAAACAAATCAGTCAGTTAACACAAAAATGATGTTGGAACTGACCTTAAGCATTTAACAAATTAAAATACCATTTAAAATTTGTAAAAACAAGATAAAATTGCTCATATTGATGAGAGCGAGACTCATTTACAACCATGGCCTGACTTTATCCCCATTTATGGCTGAACATTGTTAGTCGTGATTCGTGCAATATCTACTGCACGATTTTGCACCAGACTGTACCCACCTGCTATGAGAACATCAATTCCACCAACCAGAGATTTTCCGCTACGTTAACCTCAGTTCTCAGTCTCAGTGCACTGCCAGCAATCTGATCCATGTTCCAGTGTGCAGGCGTCGTCGCTCAGGGGCGAGGCGATCTGATGGCTGTGTCCACACACAAACAAATACAAACAAAAACACACTAACCTCATTCATATGCATGCCAGCAATCTGATCCATGTTCCAGTGTGCAGGCGTCGTCGCTCAGGGGCGAGGCGATCTGATGGCTGTGTCCACACACAGACACAAATACATATACAAATAAACACAAACACAAACACAAACACAAACACAAACACAAACACAAACACAAACACTAACACAATCACAAATGCAAAATATCACAAACACATATATAAACACAAATAAACACAGAGCCACAATCACAAACACGAATAAAATTAACATATACATAAATACAAATACAAATACAAATACAAACACAATCACAGACACAAATACATAAATAAATAAATAAATAAATATATAAACACATACATAAATACAAATACATGCAAATACAATCGCAAACAAACACAAAAACAAAAACACATACTTGTACTTGCACTTACACACTTGAACAAATAATATCATAATACATTGATTGATAGAATCACAAAAATTGACCACATTAGTTTGTTCAGTGGTTCATTTAAACTATGTTAAACACTCTGTTTGCTATTGACTGGGATCGAGCCCAGAACCTTGAGGAGGCTGCGTTCAGCGTGAGACGAGAAACAATAGTGTTTGCTTTCATCTTGTTACTTCTGCCTCGTTGGGAAATGTAACACTTTCGCCGGCATCTTAAAACAGCCTGAATGGTAATTAAACATCTGAAATATTGCAATGGTTGAAATTAATTTTGTTAATTAAAATAATTTTTCATCGTCCTAATTTAATATGAACGTAAAAATTGTATTAAAACGTTTATTTCTTTTTTAATTTCTTTCGTTCTCATAAAATCGCGTATACCTAGTTGGTTTCAATATTGAAATCCTTTAGCTGCGTTGCGGTGATCTACTTACTGGAATTTCGAATGCGATCTTTCATGGGTATTCAGCCACTTTGCCTTTTGGCTGAGGGAAACCTTTTGCTTTAGTATTGCTACCTAGTAGTAAACTAGTACCTAGAACCTACCTAGTACGTAGTAGTTTAGCTACCTAGTATCGAACTCCAACCTCCAAACTTTGAGTAAAAGAGAAGCTCCTCTATTTTGATCACTTTTTCTTCCTCCCGTGCGCGTGTCACGTCTCACGATAAAAACCGAACATGACCTCCGAATGACACGCGTATTTTTCTGTTGATATTGCGCTTCAACAAGGACGATACAGAATGTTTTCGGGTACCCTGGGGGTAAGAGTGAAGTCACAACTACCCCAGAAAGTTTGAAAATGTATGACCCGGCACCTCCACCAAATTCTTTTTTCTTTTTCTTTTTCTTTTTTCTTTTTTTCTTTTCTTACTCTTTTTATATTTTTTTATTAATTAATTTAAATTAATATCCTATTTGAATTTGTTATCAAAATTATCCTGTCTATTTTGTCTGTGGTTGTAATATTACTATTTCAAACTTTACTTAACTGTAGTTCTTGATTGTGTCTGCATTTATGTAATTAGGGCCTAGATTTATTTAGTTGTCCTTCTTTGTAGTCAGTTTTTTAACTGAATAGGATAGAGGTTAATAAATAAATGAGGTTTTATTGTTTATTATTTGTTTGACAGTATGTTGATTATTATACTCGCCGAACGCGGGGGCGCCTACATAGTTGGCTTGGTCGCTTTGATTTAATGTCCACCACTGAAAATCAGTTATATGACTGAGTAAGTAGACTCTAAAATTAAATACGAATTAATTAATTAAGTTAACTTCGCCTCCTATTTTAAGTACTTCCGCACCTAAAGAAGTGGGAACGAAGCAACTTAATCAACCGACGATCGAGGAAGATACTATTACTCATAACATTATACGTTTAAGATTGTGGTCAACCATTGTATAGTATTATTATTTCAAACAAGATCTCAACTCCCTCTAAGATTCAAGTTGTACTGATTTAATCTCGTTAATGGTGGAGGTGCCAGGTATATCAATCTCAACTATAGTTGACACTTGCCCCACCCTCTCGAAACTTAGGGTCACCAAAATTATTCTGTATCATTCTAATTAAAGGACAATGTAAACTTAAAACGTTAAAAAATATATAATTCTTGTTTGCAAATCGGTAACATATGTTTATGTTTACATATAGCCACTTTTCCATTTATGACAAAGACTTTTTACTGCCAGTCCTCAAAGTTCAAACAAATATTTAATTTATATAGCTCTTATTCAGTTATCAGTTTAGAGGGACATAGATGGATGACAAATTAATACGACTTGTACAATTTTTGGATAAATATTTGTATTTCTTTTTTCTTTATTAAATAAAAATAAAAATAAAAAGGAAAAAATCGAATTTAGAGTCCACCACTCAGTCACAGAACTGATTTTCAGTGGGGACATTAAATTTAAAGCCGACCAAGCCGACACCATCGACAAGCGAACAATGACCAACTAGAGACCGGCATAGTTAAGTAGGAAACGCCGATCAATCAAGTTGGACACGATTCCACCCGTGGACAGAGCCCAAGCATTGAAAGTCGCATCCATTTATATTTTATATAACGTACATTTGGTTGCTGATGCGGTTGTTTTGAGAAGTATTGGGACGTTAGAGTTTGGAAGTGTGCTTAGATTTTTAACCTTGCCAGTTCATCTCACGGGCTCAAACCGACTCAGTTTACTACGGGTTTGCAACCTGAGATATTTTGCTCCACATCATCACAGAGTACACTTTCTTACATTCGCCCATATCACCAAGTAGACTGTGAGTTAGTGTTGGTTTATTACTGTGAGGTCGGCGCTCTTAAATCAACACTAATTGGATTACATCTCTTGGTGTAAGCTACAATTAGGTTAAACAATTCATTTGAACGCGTGACGCCCTTGTAAAACACAATGGTGTAATTAAGATTAATGTTTTAGTGTGAACGTCGTTAGTTTCGAGATGCATGGGGACAATACGTTAGGAGTTGGCGGAGCTGCTTACACGTACTTTCTCGCCCTTGCTGCTGGGCGGGTTAAGACGGTGTGGGCGACTAACAGGTTAAAAGTTAGGAGGAGGAAGTAATATTCAATATACTAGTTTTCAAATTTCTCAGACACCATTTCAGTTACATAAAATGTATATTTTACATAATTCACTATACTAAGAATGAAATAGGAAGGCACCTATCACAGTAGGTTTACTTTAACATAAATTTAATATAGAACATAAATTAGGTCTATATGTTTTAAATAAACACCTCGCTTAGTTGTTTAATACACTCTTCTACTAACATATATATCCGGGTCAAATAACTTCTGAAAATTAATACATAAAACATAAAAATTCTGTTCTCCAGTAATCAGAAACTCAAAAAGAAGAGTAAACAACCAATCAATTCTGAATTTTCTCACTAATTTACGATGTGTTGAAAATTTGCTTTGATAGGAGAGTACATTTTATCCATTATCAGCAATTACACTAACTTGTTTTCCCATGTAATTTTTTATGTTTATCAATTATTCTTCTCCTCTTAAAGCCGATACATTTGGATATGAGCAGAATAAAAATGTATTTAAAGAATATTACTTCATTTGATTCACGACCAGTGACTTATACCCCCTGCCTTAAATATTATATTGTGCAAATCATCTAGGTTTACGCAAAATTTAAATTCATCTATTAATTTTTCTTGTTTTTTTTTTCAACAAACGCCATTAACTTCTTCTAAAACACATAAAAACCACTTTTAAAAAAATGCTTATAATTTTCAAAAAATTGCAGGGGGCATTCCCCCACGCCCTTCATTGAGTTGAAATTTTTTCAAACCCCTCCCGAAATAAATTCCTGCGAACGACACTGTTCACGAGTATGAAATTTTCGTCTTCTAATGGCTCCCAAAATAATAGTTTCCCATTTATCACAATAATAAAATTATACTGGAGACAACCATCCAACTCTACTGTTTTTTGTTGTTGTAATTTCTGTATTTTATAAAACATTATTAATTCCACATGCGGGAGTGTTTCCCGACTAATCAAATCGAGGTATAAATAAAAAACACTAATATGTTTCTGCTGCATGATTGACTTATCCACAGCCTACATGCTTTTATTATATAAGCTCTACGAAAGGAAATAAAAGATACAAGGATTCTTACTTTGTGAAAAAGAAAAAAATACTTTAACAATAAAAATGTCTTTAAAATGTCCTAGAGGGTCGAGGTGTGGGGTCCGTTTAGGGGTTCGTGTAATTATTACATTGTGTTCTAGGTTTGAGGACAGTTGGGAGGAATGTCAAGGGGTGCTCAATTATTAGACCCGTTCTTGTGTTATTTTTTGGATGAGCGTAGCGAGCGTAGCGAGCGAAGCGAAGATTCCATTTCACTACACTGGAGAAAAAAATCCGGAATGTTTTTCTTTCTTTCTTTTTTTTTCTGTTTGTATTATTGTGTGTTTTTTAACACGATTCCGGCAAAAACGATACTCCAATTGTGATGAAATTTTATGGAGACCTTCAAAATCTCTGAACTTAGAACTGCCACGTTTTTGAGCGCAATCGAAATTTTTTTTTCTCATAAAAATCGCAATTTACGATTTTTTCGATTTTTAAAAATTTCTTCGACTTATAACACCTACATGCCTAATCCGATTTTTAATGATTTTTTCACAGAGCTTTAATTTCATGAATTAAGTTTATTCTTGGAAAATTTGAGCAAAATCGAAAAACTATTCTCACGAAAATCAAAATTTTACAGTTTTTCTTTTTTTAAAACATTCTTTGACTTATAACAACTACATGCTTTATCCTATGTAATGATTTTTTCACAGAACCTTAATTTTATGAATTAATATATTCGTCTAAAATTTGAGCGCAATCGAATAATATTTCTTATGAAAATCGCAATTTTACGATTTTTTTCTTTTATTAAAATTACGATTAATATAAAAAATTAAGTACATTTTAATTTAATTTTATTTAATTTTAAAAAATCTTCGACTTTAGTACTAATTTTTTCACAGAACAACAGAAAATCCGCATAACACAATGGCAGCTCAATGCACCAATATTACGCTCATCCAACAACACGGGGACTTAAGCGTTTTCCTAGTTTAAATATTATTATAATGCATTTACAACAGAGTACAAATACTACACAAGTGCAAATCATAGCAGGACGGAAATACTTACAACATGAAAATATACAATAAATATTCAAAAATAATAAATGTATCTCATTAAAACGCCATTTGAAATAGCAATTTAAATGTGAAACTATCAAAATTATTATATGTATAAAATATTTAATAAATAAAATAAAGTAAATGAGTTCAAATTTACATTTAATAACTTGAAGTTTTTAAATAATATTCTAGCCAATAGGAAATAGTTTTTATCCCTTGATTTGCAAATGGCTTTTAAAACATTTTTAATATTTTGTCTACCTGTCTATTGCTGTAAATATTTTTAGAAGTTCTCACATGATATATTTGTATTAGTAATGTTAAATTGTAAAGGACTTGCAAGCTACAATTAAAGCAAATTTCATTAACTTTCCCGGTAGATTTTTGTTTTTTTAATAAATCCCCTTTATTTATTCTAAACCAAAAACCGGTAAAATTAATGTGAAAATTTAAAAAATTGGTTTTCCCAAGATAATTCAATTGAGTTTCGAAAGTTTTTCAATTCCAACTATTGCGGAACGACACTTTCCCGAGCTTTCCCTCATGCTCCCAAATGTTTCCTTTGTGCGCATTAGGTGCCCGATTAGTGAAGCAATATTACCGTGGCTAAACTCAAGCCCTTATCACCAGCAGAGTTGGGGTGATTTCGAGTGTTACCCGCCGTCATGTAGTGATGTAACTTGAACTATCACAATCGAGGGGATTTAGGTCCTGACAACACATGCCAAAATTTATGGGTACGACCAATCCTGTTGGAAAAAAAAGTCTTCAAACATGCTTCAAAATCTTTAGATGTTACTTTACTTAGACTGCTACTCTAATATCGGCCCGCGATTCTGACCAGACGGTGGGTCTCAATGTCAATTTTACATGGACATTAAGGTTATAGAATGATAGTCTCTTTTTGAAAAAAAAAGTTGAAAAAGTTTGTTGGAAGGCTTCCAATAAGGTTTTAAAATAAGCCTTAAACACTGCATATAATCAACAAGTAACCATAGTTATTGACACTTGTTGACGGTATAAGCAGAGTTAGGCGGGAAAGTGCGATACGTAAACAAATGGCGGACATTTCAAAATTTTCTTCTTTGTGTGGAACGAGAAAAGGTGTCATTATACTCTCATAAAAACAAACAAAAAACCGTCCCTGGCCTAGGCCCAGATGTGAAAATTATTTATAATACACCAGGTAGGTCTAAAGTCCATTTGGCTATAGGACTAGTAAAATTCATACTTACTTTACATGTTTGACAGCCTAGCAACCCTATGCCAGCACAACATTGTTTTGATATTGAACTTGCTCAGCTGTTTGGTTTACATAATGCCCCAATCAAATCATTCATACAACTTGTCTTTCGATTGGCCCGCGTTTATGAAGGCACTGCCATCTAGAATAAATATAGAACTTTTTCGAGCTCTTTGCTATACGCAAATCTTTTTAAAGTGTTTGGATTTCGTGATAGTCTTTCAACCATAGACATCCTATGGTCTAGCCAATTATATAGGATGTCTATGCCTACTATAGGGGTTTAATATCAATGCTTTCAACTCACAACCCATGACGTTTTCCACGATACCGTTCAAGAATACCAATTCCTTCGAAAACGAAAACGACTTCGTTTTCAAATTGCGTTTTCAACTCATCTCCCACGAACTCAAGAATTGGGGTCCAGTCCTTATACCGTCGTTATACTATGGTTATACCACCTATACCCAGGATGTACATGAATCCGGGTCTAGATATTTTACATCCTATATTGTTACTGCTAATACCATAGAATTTAATCAACTTTGATAAAAATATTATATTTTAGCAAATAATTTTGTAATGGAACTTGAGAAAGTAATGAGATCACACACATAACAAAAACTTGTAGAAATACAGCCAAACCTTACACACTCAAAAGGAATGAGATCTAAAAAAAGGGCCAAGCTCATCTACCCTTCCACATAAACGTACAGTGTCCCCATAACAGATCCTCGAAAAGCTTGGCAAAATAGAATTTGCATGTTTACGTTTAAATTAATTACAAAAAAGAACTTTGATAAACTATTACGTTAAATTAATAATCGCAAATTCTATTTTGAAAAGCTTTTCGAGGATGCTGTTATGGGACACTGTACGTTTATGTGGAAGGGTAGATGAGCTTGGCCCTTTTTTTAGATCTCATTCCTTTTGAGTGTGTAAGGTTTGGCTGTATTTCTACAAGTTTTTGTTATGTGTGTGTAAAATTATACTGGAGACAACCATCCAACTCTACTGTTTTTTGTTGTTGTAATTTCTGTATTTTATAAAACATTATTAATTCCACATGCGGGAGTGTTTCCCGACTAATCAAATCGAGATATAAATAAAAAACACTAATATGTTTCTGCTGCTTGATTGACTTATCCACAGCCTACATGCTTTTATTATAGCTCTACAAAATGAAATAAACGATACAAGGGTTATTACTTTGTGAAGAAAAAAAATATTTTAACAATAAAAATGTGTTTAAAATGTCCTAGAGGGTCGAGGTGTGGGGTCCGTTTAGGGGCTCGTGTAATTATTACATTGTGTTCTAGGTTTGAGGACAGTTGGGAGGAATGTCAAGGGGTGCTCAATTATTAGACCCGTTCTTGTGTTTTTTTAAAATATTTATTATAATGCATTTACAACAGAGTACAAATACTACACAAGTGCAAATCATAGCAGGACAGACAACATACTTGCACACATTAAAATATACAATAAACATTCACAAAATAATAAATGTATCTCATTAAACGCATTTGAAATTAGCAATTTAAATGTGAAACTATCAAAATTATTATATGTATACATAATATTATAATAAAATAAAATAAAGCTAAATGAGTTCAATATTTAACATTTTTAATAACTTTGAAGTTTATTAAATAATATTTCTAGCCAATAGGAAATAGTTTTTTTTTATCACCTTGATTTGTCAACTGTGCCATTTAACATTTTTAATATTTTGTCTACCTGTCTATTGCTGTAAATATTTTTAGAAGTGTTCTCACATTGATATATTTGGTATTTAGTAATGGAACCTTGTAAAGGACTTGCAGCTAACAATAAAAGCATTGCCATTAACATTCCGGGGTAGATATTGTTGTTACAATAAATTCCACTTTTTTTATTAGCTTTGCCCGAAAGCGGTAAATTAATGGTGAAAATCATTAATATAAATTTCGTTTTTACCATGAGATAATAGTCAATCGAGTTCACTTCCCAAGTCTTTGCCATGTTTACAACTATTGCGTGAAGCCCCCCCCCCCCCCCCCCCCTCCCACCCCGCCCGTCTAAACGTATGTGTGCGCAGTTAAGTGCATGCGACCTATTATTAAAGTAATTTAATTTAACCTTTGGCTAAAACTTCATCACGACCTTTAAGTTCAGAACATTTGCATAGAAAAAACCGTGGAGGAAAACACACGTTCTGTTCTGACGAGGTCTACTTTTACTATAGACGTGTTGGCTTCTCATGTATTGTGTACTAGTGTTGTGTTGTGTTCATTATGGGATTAATAGCTCAATCAAGAAGATGGGAACACATTATTTAGGTGGTGGCTTATAGAAAGTGTTAGTTTGTTATCTGTAGAAACGTTCTTAGGACGAGTTTGTAGATGGTTGGACCGGTTCCTCCATGGGTCTTACGGGTGACCGTTTATTCTCGTATCAACCACTGATTATGATTGTTTTTTAATTGCAAGGGGTTCCTTACATGACAATACTGCAATGTATGTATTTTTTTAACAACGAAAAATTAATTGAAACAAATAAAAAAATATTAGAGATTTGAAAAAATTTGTGAAGCATAGAATAATAATATAAACATCTCATTACAATAAAGGAATAGAACCAATGTGGCTGAAACATGGTAAAAAGACCGACAGCGTGTAACTCTAATTCGGGAGGTCCCTAGTTTAAATCCCGTCGATACCAGAAATCCTTATTTAAGTTTTTCCCGAGGTTTTCCTCAGTCGTTAATGCGAATGCAAGGGATTAAGCCCTATTAAATAGCCCTCGGACATCCCTTCACAATCGCCCTAATTCCAATAAACAAAGTTATACACTTAGCACCCTGGGCAGATTCGACCGGTTCCTACATGGTTATCTCTTTAAGAGAAAAGTCGGATGAGTAACAGTTCTCCTCCTATCGATTACTGATACTGATTGTTTTTTTAAATCGCTGGAGAGCCCCATCATAACAATATTGTGATTCATTTATTTTTTTGGATGAGCGTAGCGAGCGTAGCGAGCGAAGCGAAGATTCCATTTCACTACACTGGAGAAAAAAAAATCCGGAATGTTTTTTTTTTTTTTTTTTTCTGTTTTTTTGTGTGTCTGTTAACACGATTCCGGCTAAACCGATACTCCAATTGCGATGAAATTTTTTGGAGGCCTTCGAAATCTCTGAACGAAGAACTGCCACGTTTTTGAGCGCAATCGAAAAATTATTTCTCATGAAAATCGCAATTTTACGATTTTTTTCGATTTTTAAAAAATTTCTTCAGCTTATAACACCTACATGCTTTGTCCGATTTTAATGATATTTTCACAGAACCTTAATTTTATGAATTTATGTATTCGTGTGAAATTTGAGCGCAATCAAAAAACTATTTCTCATGAAAATCGAAATTTTAAGGTTTTTTTTCTTTTTTAAAACAATTCTTTGACTTATAACACCTATATGCTTTATCCTATTGTAATAATTTTTTCACAGAACCTTAATTTTATAAACTCATATATATTTGTGTAAAATTTGTGCGCAATTGAATAATTATTTCTTATGAAAATTTCAATATTACGATTTTTTCCTTTTTTTAAATTACAATTAATTAAAAAATTTAAAATTTAGGTTAATTTTTCATTTAATTTAATTTAATTTTAAAAAAATCTTCAACTTAGTAATGATTTTTTCACAGAACAACAGAAAATCCGTCTAACACATGGCAGCTCAATGCACCAATTACGCTCATCCAACAACGCGGCGGGACTTAAGCGTTTTCCTAGTAAACATTAATTGAACACAAAATATATTTCAGTTTCGGAGGAAATTTCAGATGCATAGAATATTAGGCCTATACATACCCGGTAGCTCTTTACAATTGAAATCGTTTGTCCTACTACAAATAATTGTAGCAATTACAACTATAAGTTTCGAACACCCACACGAATGCCGCCCACGGTGGCACGTACGACTAGGGCGCTGGTTCGAAGCGTATGGCTCTACGAGGACGTGGGCTCAAACCCCGCATCAGGCATGTTTTTTGTAATCGTCTTTCATCGTATAATCTGTCACCATTCATCGTCCCGAATAGCCTGAATGTATTTAATAGAGCAACAAAAATAATATCATCACCTTTAGCAAATGGGGGTAGAAGGAATAATATTTCACATATTATATAAAAGTTATCCCCATTTCCTGTAGTTGTTTTACACCAAGTTGTAATCACCACAATTGTGGCAGGGCAAACAAACAAACCTATTATGTTGTGTGTCATATTTATCTAGGCCTTGTTAGCTTGATGTCATTATTACCAAATCTGTCCCAGTCAAGTGCACCCAGACCATGCGCATGTTATAGAGCACAAGGAAATAAGTGATACGGTCCGTGATTAGAAGTGGGGTGAGGAGTATAGTGTCCCTGTATTTGAGACGTACCGCCTTTCTGACAAGTGTTTGGTCGGGCGCAAGCGCGATCTGATTTGTGGCTCGGGCGAAACGCGAACAACCTATGAGTTGTGTGTATTTTCTGAGGTTCCTCGCGTTGGCGATTGCAAGATTAGCCTCTCAGTCAAGTACCTCACAATTCATGCGCACGGATACCTGGGTTGATACGCCTGGAAGAGGCTAAGTAGTGAGTACGGTTCCCATGTAATTTAATACGTTTTACTAGGACAGTCCTGGTTTTCAGGCACTTGTCCTGGTGTCCCAGAAGCAAGAGACAGCACTCGGGACGTCCAAATGTCTCTGTCTTCCATTTTAGTACGTTTTTCTTATTCATTATTCCAATTTATTTGTAAACATGATCGTCTACTCAATCCCTTGCATTCGCGTTAACGACTGAGGAAAACTTCTGAAAAAAACCTTCAGTAAGGATTGCAGGTGACGACGGGATTCGAGCCCGGGACCTCCCGAATCAGAGTCGCGCGCTTAACGCTCGAGCCAACACTGTCGGTAACATTATGCAATAATGTTTCCCTTACTTGATATGGTTGCTCAAATCTACGACTGCGGGGCTGTCCATACATGCTTTATTGACAAATTTGCAAAGTTTTATGTACGTTTGTTGGTCGAGCGAACAGCTATGTACCAACTGTTCCATTCCCTCTTAATAGGTTGGTTTAAAAACCCACCTGTATTATTTCCTAATTATAACACTCTCATTGACAATATCACTGTTTTTCTCATGTTTCTCCGTAATTCGGTTTGTAACTTGGCTCAGGCAGGGACGTCAAGTGGCGATTTTAATATTCATCTATTTATTATTATTACTCACTAATCTTCAAGATTTTAATTGCAACGCTTCAAAATATGTAACAAGGACAGGCCCAATTTCCCGTCATCAGCCAAGTCAAATAAAATCAGCCTTCTGTTCGTGTTTGACGTCTCAATCATGTGTAATAAAAAGCTGAGATGCTATTCGGATGATAAATGAAGGTTGAGAATATTAAAAACGTCGATCGTTTATTGCAGAATTCATATGTGATCACGACTTGGGGTCTTCGCGGTTCGGACATATATACGAACATTTGAACTTTCATTTCGTGTTGTATTTTTATGTTTTAGAAATTTGCGTTTATAACCAGATGGATTTAAATATTTCTTTAACAAAATAACTGATGTATTGCCATGTTATGCCGAAGAAAGTGCTTTCGAAACCAGCATTTATTTGGGAATGCATCCATTGATTTCCTTACGCAACTTTTAAAAGTTAGAACTGGTCATGATAAAATTCTGGTATCAATTCACCTGTTTTAACATTTTGATAGAAATGCCGCCTTTCTTTTTTTCTCTTTCCTAATTTCCATTTGATTAATTTTAATTCATTTCATTCCACTTTTGTAATATATTTTTTGATTATATTACCAGAATTTGTTGTCTTATTATATACTTACTAGTACTAACTTCAGGTCATTATTTTTGTCTGCATTTATATTTGTTTTATTAATCACTTTAAAACGTAAAACAAATAAATATTTTATTTTAATCGTAGACCCACACACCAGAATTTACAAGTGGAAATATAAAGAAAATCAAGTTTTTCACAATAACTTTTTTCACTCTAGAAATAAGTGTTAATTTTTTAAGCCGCACTTATATTTTAATATCTATTATTTCTGGTTTTCTCTTTTGAAAATCGTGTGAAGAATATTGAATCTTAGAATCTTGCGTCACGTAACAATCACGTAGGCTCGCTAATCCTTCACATACGCGTATAAACGCACTATCTATAACCATCGTTTTTAGGTCAAGTATTGACAGGGAACAAATTACATTTGACCTTAAATAACCTTCACCGTATACGGTACGATGTAAAACAAATATCAAGACTCCCGTCTGATAAATGATAGGACAGAAACTTTTCAAATTGGTCAATTTTCTTTGCTCTCTCCAGCTGTGATAGAATATTGCCCGCTAATGTGAGCAAAAAACCGGCCCATCTTTGAGGGAGTAATGGGCGCCAAGCGTGTTCACTGAACTCAACGCGGGCAGAATGAAGGAGAGTTTCTTCTAAAAGAATAGTCACACGGGACCAGAATAGTAATCGCACTGAAAACTCTTTTGGACAAAATAGTGGGTCAAAATTTTTACTTTCTACTAAAAACACGACACAAATTCAGTATTTTTATTGTAGAAAATTTTCATTGATCTTTTTAGAATTTCTTTTCGGGATACCACACACAATTCTGTGTTTAAGGGCTATACTCGTTGTGATATTTCCTTGCTGATTCTAAATACCAAATTGGTTGCAAAGTTGAAAACAAATTCTAAATTTAAGATTTGTTATAGAATTTCATAACATTTTTTTACACGTTCAACATAAATTTAATAGAAACAATAAAATATTCGGGACATCGCAAAATTTGGTGTATTTTGATGTCTCAAGCACTATTGAATTTCTATATATCTTCAAAATCTTAACAGGTCATGGGTAAAATATGGGCGTAAGATAATACTTTTTCATTACACTCGTGACATCAGTGTTTAAAGACAACACATATTTGTAAAAATTACTATGAACTGTGCTAAGTAGAACACAAATCCCTGCAAAACAATTGCTATCCTAACTCATTGGAATGTGACTTGTTTAGGCAATGGGTTTTTAGTGAATGAAACATGTCAATCAACTTTCATTACTAATTAAACTCATTGTTGACGTAAATGTAAACCGACACTTGAGCCGTCCAAACGAATAAGAAATTTAAAATAAATACATGTTTATTAAAATATTAATTGAAAAGACCCCCTAGTGGAAATCAATACTTTGAAGCGTTCAAACAAATTGATTAGAAGAGTCTGAAAAAGTTCGCAGGCGTGGCATTACATACAGGTTATTTAAATATGTAAAACATAATTAAATTCTCATTCTATCTGTGTTTAACTTTGGACGAAAGCAAATAATTTTGAGCTGTGAACTTGTATCCGTTATTTGAGCCATTTTTTATTCTGCGCCATTGTGTAAATGAAAAACGCATTGTTCTAGAGTAATTGAAAAATTGTCGACAATTTTTGAATTTCCAACTAACCACATTGTTTAATTTTGTGAATGGAAATACGTGAATTGGAATGTTTTTAATTTTCTAAACGTAAAATAAAATTCCGAGCGTTACTTTGATTTCATGTGGTTGTTGGATTTTTGTTCTATTATTCAAATTTAATTAAGGTAAACACGAGCCCCTAAATAATGCCTTAACTTTTCAGTCCGTTACTTGCGTCAAACTTGCTTGAAATATTCGTGTTAGTAAATGAACTGTTGATTAAATTGTACAATTTCATTCCAGTGATAATATTAAAATAATAGAGAGGTGCAAACGAGAAGAATGGTTGAAGTAAATATGATTAAAATGTTCATATGGCTCTGTCTATTAGAATGTAAAATACATAAACATTTTTGAAGTGAGGTAAAGTTTTATGCTATAAAGAAATGTTAAAATACATGAAAATTTTCATAATTATTATACAAATAAAATATATCAACAAATGTTCTTCAATTCACCTCTGTCTCTACGTACCAATTGAGCTGCTGGCGTCTGGGGCTGTGGGACATGTTACTAAATTGTTGTTTTGTGATTTTTGAGTTCCATTATGTAAATCCAGGAGAAGACAGACATTTTTCTGTCATAACTGAAAGATGAAGGGTTTTAGCCAATCACTTCTCGTCTCCCATGTGTTGGATATTATGGTTATATGGTTTTACGCATAATCCGTTATCTAATCTTTTCTATGATGTAACATTCATAAAGCGTCTGTAATGTACGTGTAGTACGTGGCTTCGAATCCCGCATATTGCATGAAGTTTTGTAATCGTCCTTCACCCTCATCTATCACCACTCATCGACTCGAATAGCAGTAATTTTATATATATTTACACTCAAGTAATTCCTAAAGGTTTGAAAGAATTTAATTAAATACATGATTTGTGTTAATAATTCTGTGATACCTCTTGCTAAACCCTTTAATTGAACATTAGATCCTATTAGCAATCTGAAAACCAGTTGAAAACAACTTATCGTCCTTTCGCAAGGACTCAACCTTTGTGGGCAGCCTAGAAATAATTACACAATTCATTAATTTATATACTACACCATGACCAAATCCCCACGCATATCTATTGTGGGTGGTATTACATTGTTATTGATGAAATATTAAGACATACTCGCAGGCGGTTAATAATATATTGAATTCATTTAATTGTTAATTTTATGCCAATAGAATTCCGCCTTATTAAAACTATTGTCAAATGCATATAATTATACACTTGACAGCTATTTATTAAGGCGTCTTTCAATACGTACAAGACACATTAGACGTAATTGTTTTTCTAGTTGGCTTGTGTGAAGTGAGCGCGTAATTTAAAACCCGCCAAACGAGTCCAGGTAGTTAGTCCATCTTCATCAGATATGTGTGAAATGACTGGCCGAAGGCGGTACAACTTTCTACGTTCTGCAGTAACGTTCAGGCCTTGTAAAGGCGGGTCGATCAGAATAATAAAGCGAATAATCAGAAGAAGAAGCAAGAAATACACTCCAAAAAGGGGTGACTTAAATCAGTCACTAAGTCACACATTTAGACGGCATTTTAAACACAAAATTAAACACGTTCAATTTTTTAAAACACTTTCGTGGTTTTAAGACACAGTTTAAATCATTTGAGATTATTGAACGTGTAACTGACTGAACTTGTGCCTTATTTTAGTCATAATTTCGTGTTTAAAATTTAAAACACTTGTGTGCGACTAAAAATGTGACTAAATTAAAACATTTTGCGTTTTAAACACCAAAATAGACACTAAATCAGACTTTAAAACGTTTTGAATTTTAGTCACTGAAATATCAGACACAGATTTAAACACTTATAAAAATTTAAACACTTGGCCACAGCTTGCCTCAGGGCACAAAACCCGTTATTTGCAGTCGAGAGGGCTTTTTGCTCGTCGACAAGAATGAGGTCAGTACTTCTTGGGGTTGTGGACGCGTAGGATGTATACGCTGCAACGCTGCCGTGTGGTGTGGAGTCACAATGGCTTGACTTATGTGTTTTAGTGTTTGAGTATATAGGTAAGTACATGTGTTCAGTATCCGATAATCCACGTGTGCTGCTAATGACTGTACATTTTTAATCGTAGGTCGTAACGGGAAGTGAACTTGATTCGAGTGCTAATTAGTGTTTAGGGCTTAGGCCTAATTTAATAATATAGTGTCGACTATATTATTATTGTGAACGCATCACTAAATATCATTGTTCTTACCAACTAACGGCTCGTTTTTATATATTGATTTTATAATACATAACGTCGTTTGTATACGAAACCGTCGCGATGGACCAGTGCGAACAAGCCGGGCTTGAGGGTGAGGTTTAGGAATGTAACGTGTGTTATATCCAGGCGGTCGGAGCGCAACTTGAACTTATGAGCGGGTGACATACTACGTTGCACGGTAACATGATCCCGTACACCATCCTCTATGGAAGGGGTTGCTACATAGTAACAAGTTTTCTCAGCAGTGGTTAAACCGTCTGAAATCAAGTTCACTTCCCGTTACGACTTACTATATAACTGTACAGTCATTACAAGCACACGTGGATTATCGGATACTGAACACATGTACTTTTACGTATATACTTACGCTACACCAAGACACATAAGACAAGCCATTGTGAATTCACACTGCAGTATAAGAGAAAATGACATGTTTTTTTATCATGGTCGTGAATATTTGGAAAAATCTAGATCCCATGCGACCAAAAGTGAACTCACATCTCGTTGAAACTGGGTGATTGAATATGTGTCTTAAATCAAGCACCAACAATTTAAACACCTTTTGGTGTCTAAAATCAATCACCTATAAATGACTAAAATCCCGTTAATACTCTAAATCAAACACCAAAAAATGACTAATTTTAAACACTTACAGATGTTTTAAATAAAACACTTACGTGATTCAAAACAGGGTGCATGTTTTAAACACTAGTAGTGCTTAATTTAAAACATTCATTTTTAGTGTGTACGAGGTTAGATAATGCTTATTACTTCATCTATTGTTAACTGTTTTACGCCTACTTGAATATTAAAGCAGTACTTCGTAATATTTGTTCCGTTCAACATATTATAAACTGTGATTGTAAAATTGGGAAGAAACTTCTTTATTTATGGTGTGCAGTTATTTATGTGATGATTATTCTATTCAGTTGGAAACTTGTTTGAAATATATGACATTATTATACAGGAACACAATGACAATACAACAGTTAATTATGAAAATGTACCCATAAAGAATACCTGTGGATGTCAATAAACAACAGAATACAAATAAATATATAAATTCATTGATTTTAATATTCAATAAATAACATTATGTGAAAGATATATTTAAATTTATTCATTAGAATTTATAAAAACTATCGTATGAGTATTTAATCCATTTGGTTCATTCATTCTAAAAGGTGCAAAAAAGTATTCTGCGTCATAATTGAAGTTGAAACTTGATGATATAATACATACTATAAATGTTAGATAAACAACCATCCCAGCAACGAAGCACTTATTAATAATGTTAATTGCTTAATTAATCAATTTTAATATTAATATTAATGTCAAAGATTAATAGTCGATTACTGGATAATCTATCGATCCGATTGTTAAACGGTAAAAAAATTTGTTCATACATTCAATATTTTTTCTAAAATACATATTGTCACTAAAATTGTATTTATACATTACACTCCCCACATTTCCCCATTTCATACTGTATACCCCAAACAAATATAATTTATTAAGTGCATCGTTGTCAGAAGCCATCTTCGTTAATTAATACTTGTAACAACTCGTGTTTAGCTGAATGAAAGGATGAAACATCAGTAGAAAGTAGTTTTCAGTCTCCTGCACTCTGCGCATCGCTTCACGTACGCGTGAACTACTCACGACATGTACGATGCACTTATGTAAGAAGCAAACAGGTTCTAATACTCCACTCTCTATATCAGGTTCGGGAAATACTCGGCGGAAGATGTTTCCAACGGTATGGGTTGTACCTTGTAGTTGTAACTAAGTATTACGTCTCAGACTTGACATTAAAGAAGTGATGCAACTTATTGGCGATGTTCGGTTGAGGAAGAAAGTTATTTATTGATGATTTTAATGATCAGAGACTGACGGGAGGGAATTAATGTCTGGGTGGTTTCATCATTGGGAGAAAATATCGCTTTCGTGAGTTTTTTTTCGATTAAGGAGACGAATTTGCATATTTTCATCGTATTGGCGTTTAGCTGAAATCTTGTCTGTCTACAGGAAATGTGATTTGTGCATAAGGATTAATTATAGTGTTTTGCTGACGAGCTGTGTTTTGTTTGTAATCGAGACGGCGGATTTAAAAAAAATAATAATTAAAACGTGCCAAATTTTCGTCTATCCTATTCAGTCATAAAAGGGGATTTTCAAAAAAGGACAACAACATCGACAAAACATCTATTAATTACAGATAACAAAAATACATACTATATCACCAAATTTTAATGTATATTCAAATGTGAGTTTGAATTAATAGAAATAGATGAAACTAAACACATATGTATCAAAATATAAGAATTTAAAAAATCGTTTTTTGTAGATGTTTCATCGCACTTACTGTTACACTGCACCAGTGCACCAATCCCGGTCTACACCTTGAGAGTCGCAAGGTTTTCTAAGAAACAACGTAATATTGAGTCAACGGGCTACAATGTCTGTTTTGGTAAACTACAATCAATTGCACAGCTGAAAAATATTTACTATTTATTAAAATTAAAACAATTCCATAACTTTAAAGAATAATTAATAGTTAGGTTGCGGTTTGATTAACAGAGTGTTTTTTTACTGTACTACTATAGTTAATATTGATCCACGTAACGTATTATATACTTTTCTTAATCTTATTATTACATTTTCTAATATCATTATTAGTTTTAACGGTTAAAATAATTACAAGAAACTTAATTGAAAAAACGAAATGTCATAACTGTAGAGATGACTCAACTATAGCCAGACAGACTGGTCGTTATTATATCATCGTGACTGATTCCTTATAGTAATTAATTTAATTCCTTAATTAGGTTCGATTGTCCCGTTATAGTTGACGCGATTCACAACGGTTGGCTTGCAATTAATTAAGAGCCGTCATCACGACAAGGACAGTTTCAACGAAGTGACTCGTAGCTGGTCGTGCACGTTCGTGTGTCGTCGTGATCGCGAGCACGCCTCCACTTACACGCCGCGTTCACGCTACTTATGCTACTTGCGGGTTTGTTAGTGCTACTTAGTACTTGGTTCCTGCTACTTATACGACCATTGATACTTATGCATACTTGTGGGTTTTGTTGATGCTACTTATAGTACTTGTTTGCTGCTACTTATACGATCGTTGGTACTTATCATTCCGCTAAAGCTACTTATGCTATGTGTCTGTTGGTGCTACTTAACTTTGGTTGGCACCTTTACGTTCTGGTATTGTACAATATTTGAAAAGGGTGCATTATTGGAACTACATTTGTATTGTGGTTGCAAAACGGGTTCATAATGAGAGTTCATGACAAACTAAAAACTAATCTGCATGCAATTTCGTGTTCGTAATAATGCCATCCAATCAGATAAATACTTTTTTCGTACATTTATTTCACACTTTATTTTCATCGCGAAATGACTTTTTGGAAGCTACCACAATCTTTTAAATTACCATATTATTATTTCATTAATTGCATCTTCTAAATAACGATCCACACGTTTCACGACACTGGCGCTGCTTCGTGTCTTGTACATCAGCCGCACCACGAGTGCTGGAATATTCCGCATCACGAATATATTAACTCCGTGCATTTAACAGCGTCGAGTTAATAATTAGCTATCAGTTCGCAACATAACAAGAATAACACAACATATTCATGGGAATTGTAATTGGATCTTTAGATGTGGTCATTGTGGGAATTTTGACGATGTATTTTGGTTGGTGATGGATCATGTAATTTTTTGAAAAAAGGGATATCTTGAGGCGAGGTATTCTGACAAGCGTTTCTCAACAAATGTAATTGTTATTGAAGCATAAAATGACTCCACTTTACCCCAAAATTTTGCATTACACAACAAAAGCTCAATTTATAGAGTAATTATAACACAATGGTATTGCGATTATGCATGTTTATTTTTTTAAAGTTGGGATATTACCAGTTTTTGAACGATTTATTCATTTTCTTACACAAATATAAAATGTACAAAATGTAACAAAGAGATTTCTAGCGTATTGTTACATTCACTGTGTCTATATCAAACTCTAGTTTGATTTTAGAAAATATCATGATCTACTTATATTCCTGTAAACGAAATATTCAATATTTTAAACACTACTAAAGCGTGATTGAAAAATAAATATTACTCGGTAACGATCGGTGACATGAATTTTGTTCAAGGAAAAGGCATTTGTATAGTTATTTAGTTAAAATAATTGCATCTCCAAGATCATTATATATTTTTTAACGCGTGTATTCCTAACGACCATATCGCCTGGGCTAACAAAGAATGTCATTTCCTTGAAAACAATATTTTTACCTCAAATCGCAGTTCAAACATCTGATTACAGTTACCGTCAAACATGTCAATTGTGTGCTCATGTCATTATCTCTCTTTCAGGAACAACCACAGAAATCAGTAAACGTCGTTATAACGGTTACTTCAAAGCGGTTTAGACTTTTGGGGACATTATTTTCAGGTCATACTCCTACAATTACCCGGGTCACATTGCAAGGATTTAAGAGTTACTACGTCGTTAAAATGTCATTGTTTGTCTTCCTAATGTGTCTTCTTTGAAAAACGAAAAACCTTAACCGGACTTTAATGGTTTGAAGTTTGATCCAATGGTGATGTTGACGCTGTTTCGTGAATAAAATGTAAACTTATCAATTTTTATGGTTCATTTGTGCTGGTTTTATTGATAGACATATTTGCTATAAAATAAGCATGATTTTTTCAATTCAATAAAATGGTACATGACAAAAGTATGATTATGAATTTAATTGCAAACATTTCAATAAGCCACGAAACAAGAAATCATGACCATCGTCGAGTCGAGTAAAGTCCAACCACCGACAATCTTGATCGATTTATATTTTCCTCTACGGGCTACCTACCTATACCTACCAACCTATCTTCAAGAAAACTGTCAAACTTTTCGATCTCTATTCAACGTTAATAGTTTGTTTCGCACTCCAGAACTTTAAAAATAGTATTTTCAAACTATACCCCTAATTCATCACTTTTCTGTTCGTCTGTGCATGTGTCACGTCTCACTAAAAAAAAAAAAAAAGTGGGTTTGTTAAAGAACATGCAATAATCCCAACACGCCCTCCGATTGACTTGCATTTTGACATTGCCCTTCAATAAAATATATGAAACAGGAAGTTTTTGTATTGAAATAATTTTTTTAGACTTTTACTTGTTCTTTATGAAAATTTTGTAATAGATTTAATGGACACACTTTAAAAATCAAACTTCATCTCCAAGCCAAGGTCGACATTTCATACCAAACACTGCCAACTTGGTCTCTTTCATTACAACTACTAAGAAGAGAAAAAGAAAGAAAGTTTTAGGTGTCCCTGTGGGTCAGTCTAATTATGCTACTTCTCAAAAGGGGAAACTTTCTCAACCCAGACCCCCACCAAAAGAGATCAACACTGTACAATGTTCTATTTGTACATTCTTCTTCGACAACTGTTGGCAAAGTAGCTTCGCTCCCTGTTGTGGGTACTACATCCTTCCTTGCGCTCTTTTTAAATATGTTTCACCTAAACTCTTGTCAGAGGAAGCTGTATAATCCGTATAGGAAGTACATTATGTCTCTGAAGGTAGCATCTATCATTACCCCCCCCCCCTTCCCCTCACACACGTGGCTGTGAGCAAAGCACTTGAACGAACGCAAGGAGCTCAGGTGGACAGGAAAGGGGCGTGTCTGCTCTAGTTTAAATCCACATTGATTCATTCACTGCATCAATATCATGTTGCTGAATCTAAGGTTACCTGCTAGCTAGGGGGTGCTGGTTTGCAAGGGTGCAGGGTTGTAGTTCTCACAGCGTCTGTAGTAGGAGAGAAGAGAAGTATTGATAGGGGGTAGAAAGACATTAATAAATATCGTCCTCAGTGATTGCACGTGGAGGTTTTATTCAGGATGTCACAGGATCGAATCCCGGCACCGGTACTCCTCACTGAAGTTTTTCCATGGATTCTAATGACATTTTCTCTAAACTTGCACCACATTCCTCGTAAGTCAACTGAAGGCATTTGTTAAAAAAATACAATTTAATTTTAAAGGTTTAGAAAAATAAGGAGGCAGATATGCTCATGACACCATATTTAAATTTCCTCGGACAATTTTAGTCACGTACGTGTGTCATATTTTTCATTCCTAAGTAAAAATTAAAGGGGGAGGTAATTATCATAGAGCTTAGCAATAAATTCACTGTATAAAATAACAAAAAAATAAATTACAATTTCAAGTTATTGAAATCTGCCGAAAATACCAAAACAAATCTTCATTTTCTGTCTGATTTGCGATAAATGTTGTAAATGTTTAAATATAAATTTAAAATATTAATTAAAATTTAAAAATTATTTAAAATTGCTCAAGAGGATGTCTAGCAATAACATCTGCGCAACAATTGTTCAATATGGCATTCGCACAAATTAACTATGGCTATGAGGCTGATCATACATCCCTATTTCTCTTCCTGCCTACACAAATAGGTACCTTTAAAGAACCAAATGTATCTTGTTCCCACTTCCTCCCTACTCAATCCACGCAAACACACACTGCATAATATCACCCACCACTTGACCCGAATCGAAATGAGATAAATGTATTCAACATTGCTCCATTTAGATCTTGTCCCCCCCCCCTGGCTATATTATCCCATTGAGCATACTGCACTGCAGCCTCCCTGTCTATCCCTCCATTCATCAGCTTCCTGTGAGGTGCATGAGGTGTCTTGTTCGGAGCCGTCCCACAGTGCCGCTTCCCGTAAGGCCATCAACCTTTTTTTTCCCCCTATGCCATCATTACTACCTGTCGATAAAGACCATGTTACACTTGTTGGCCTAAGGGGAATTGATTTATTCCCCTTAGGCCAACACCCTGCATTTCATTATCGAAAATACAAAGAAGGTTTGTTGGCGTTGGGGTAATTGATTTATTCCCGTTAGGCCAACAGCGTATATGCATCGTTTACGGTAAGGAGCGGGGCGTTGTTGGCCTTGGGGTAATTGATTTATTCCCGTTAGGCCAACAGCGTATATGCACCCCGCTCCTTACCGTAAACGATGCGTATACGCTGTTGGCCTAACGGGATTAAATCAATTACCCCAACGCCAACAACGCCCCGCTCCTTACCGTAAACGATGCATATACGCTGTTGGCCTAACGGGAATAACATCAATTACCCTAAGGCCAACAAACCTTCTTTGTATTTTCCATAATGATATGCAGGGTGTTGGCGAATAAATTGTTGGAATAAATCAATTCCCCTTAGGCCATCAACGCTTCCTGTAACATGGTCTTTATCGACAGGTAGAAATGATGGCATAGGGGGAAAAAAAAGGTTGATGGCCTTACGGGAAGCGGCACTGTGGGAAGACACCGTCTTGTTCACCTGGTGGTGGGGGGGGGGGGGGGGGGTACATCTCGCGTGTAAATTACGAGTGCATGCGCTGGAATAGATGAATGTGTAATCATCTTCAGATGCATCTATCTCCATGCTGGCTTAAGGGGGCCCCACACACGCAAACATTTCGTACAAGTTGCTTGCAAACATCGTGTTTGGCAGCATGTTTGCGTGTGTGGGGGGGCGTGTCAGCGTGTTTGCAAGCAAGCTGCAGTTTTCAAATCGGTTTGATATTTTGACCGCGCTTGGCAGCATGCTTGCGTGTGTGGGGAGGTACGCAAACATCTCGTACGAGAAGAGGTCATTAGTCATGTCTTCAGGGAGAAGGTTTGTGCCACCAACAATAGCGCACGCAAGTTTATGCTTGGATAATGAAGGAGACATTCTTTTTTGCGTGCTTCCGAACTCAAGGAATGGCCTCTAATGAGGGTGTGCTATGGGTTGGCCAGATGTAACCCCCCCGCTGTGTCCATGCACATCGGTTTCATGTGTGGGGAGTAGCATGCTTGCAAACACGATGTTTGCAAGCAACTTGTACGAAATGTTTGCGTGTCTGGGGCTGGCTTAGCTTGCTTGCTGCTGAATGGTACACGTATAAATGGCTGGTGTGAGAGTTGAACGTGTGGGCTAGTCTTGCATTGGACATTATGCGTGGATCTTTGTGAATGTCCATATGACTGTTGGATGAGCTCGAGCAAACCAGGCTTTGACGCAGGATGCAGAGGTAAAGTCTTGATCACTTGGAAGCTCCATCGTTTGTTGGATGAGCGAAGCGAAGACTTCAATTTCACTGACCCCTCAAAAAATTAAGCTCCAATTTGTTTTTTTTGTACTTTTGTCTGTTTGTTCGCTCTCTACCGGGAAAACGGCATATCCGATTATGATGAAAATTGGAGGGGACCTTCGAAATCTCTGAACTTGGACCTGTAACGTTTTTGGATACAATCGAAGAAATATTTCTCGTGAATATCGTACTTTTCCGATTTTTTTCGATTTTTAGTGCGATATTTTCGGGACATTTTGGGCCGATTCTGACCAAACGGGTGGGGCTACAACGTTCATATTTTACATGAACATTAAAGTAATGGTTATGTATTGCTTTTTGAAAGAAAGTTGAAAAAGTTAGCCAGAATCCATAGATTAAAGGTTTTAATATGAGTTTTTTGAAGTACATAATAACAATTAACAAGTAACAATAGAAACTTGACAACAATCACCTACAATGCGTTCAAAAAGCTCTTGCAAAAGTAAAGAGATCCTACGCAAACTAAAAACTTACACAAAAGCTCATCCATCAACGCGAGTAAAAAAAAGCGTTTGCGAAGCTTCTTAGTCCTATCAAATTCTAGTTTGTACCAAAATGTCAAGTAAAAATGTATGATTGTCGCTATCGGAGCACATTCTCCAAACAGTGCTTACTTGTTTAGTAACTGACTGTAAATATGCCACCAAGCAGATAGTTTGTAGTCACTTTCCAAGCGTGTGTAGGGGACAAATATTTGAAATGTTGAAATGTGCTCTGATCGCGCACTGCCTTATCCTTTATAAACAACATCCCAAAAGTTAATATTTTTGTGTGAAAATTGAAAATCAAAAAGTGTTCCAATATGTATTTGTGATAAATTTGATTTGCTGATCAAGAGAACTTTTATTTGCGGACATTTAACATTGTAAAAAAAGTTAACCTATCTATTTGTTCCCGTGGTACTTTCAGCTATAGGGAAGAAATTGTAAAAAAGTTACGCTCTTTAGAGAATCTTTCATGGGAATTAATTGAGATAGTATGCCGAAATAAGGACCAAAAACAATGAATAAAAACATGAAGCCCTATCTATTTTCCATACTCACTTGTCCAAACTAACCGTATATTTATATTCAGCGCCCACGCGTCCTAGCTGTACACTCGGAATATGTTTTACATAACTCAACTCATTATTCCAGATGTGGCCCTAGTTTGTATAGAACTTCTTTTGACTGATAAAATGAGGCGAAGAGGATCTCACAAACTAGAAATGAATATATTGAACATATATATTTAGAGGCCAATGTATAGGCCTAGATATATTTTCTCGTCTTCAGAAGTCCACAATAGAAACGAAACTTTGAATAATGCATAACATTTTTGCAAGATCTGCTTCTTAGGCGGGAGTTTAGCAAAATAGGGAGTGAAGGAACTAAATCAAAAGATTTTCAAAGAAGGATACCAAACTAAACTCTCTGCCAGCATTGTAATCAGTTGGTTTAGGGGCGAAGTAGACAGAAATGCCTCTTTCAAAAAATACTTCCCCGCCCCCCTGACCCCTAGGGTCACCAAAAACGTTTTGTATCATCCTTGTTAAACGGTAACGGGTAAATATGTCAAAAAAATAACGCTTGTCAATTAAACATTTTGACAAGCACATTTTTGGCTATTAATTGCTATATTTAAATGCTCACGCTCATGTAACGTGTGATATGATGTACGGTACCCCATATTTGTAATTGTTTTGTTTTTGATTTTATGTGTTTTTTTTCTCTTTTTTGTCAAAAACCTAATTCTATTTTCTATGAACTCGATGTGTGTACATTGTTAATACTGAAGTTTTGTAATATATACATATATATATAAGGAGGTCATGTTCGGTTTTTATCTTGAGACGTGACACACGCACACTGGTGGAAAAATTATTCACAAGGGGCAGCATTGCTCTCTAAAAAGATTCTTCCCATTTTGTCCAGTTCAGTCCGGTTTACTTGGACATTTTTCTCTTTCCGGAAAGTATGTACAAATATTCAACTTGCCTAGAACTTTCGTTCAAAATCCTCTCTAAGATTGCTTGGGCTTAGGGCTACTACTTGTATCCTGCCACTTAGTTTAGCTCCTGATCGTGAATGATTCAATTAGTATCACGCACTGAAAGGTCACTGGTTCGATTCCCACCAGTGGCACGCCTGACTAAGTCCCCCGAGGTGTTTCCTGGTCGTGAGGAGAATAAAAGAAAAGATGTGATACGACATTCGTTGCCAAGTATTAGTCAGGAGTCGGGGCACGTCTCGATCTCTGGGAAGTTGAGAGCCTCAGTTAGCAGGGGATAACAAAACACAACACAGTCAGACATGAATTATCATTGTGAAGAGTCAAAAGAATCACAATCATATTCAGTACTTTTGAGCTTGAGACAAGTTTTTTACAAGGTGGATTTGTTTTGTATATAAATTTAAATTATATCTTTTTGCATACAATCGTCTCATTTTCGCATACTTACTGGAACAATACTTTGTTTTGACACATTTAAAATTCGAAAATTGTCTATTGATATAGTAAAATTGACAGAAAAATTATAATTTTAATAATACATGTTGGAAGTTCAGTCATTGATATAATAAATATGAAATCATAAATTAAATTTTGCACTGAAAATCAGTTTTGTGTGTGTGTCGATTTCAGAATCTTTCCATAGTCAATCCAGCGAATTTCATTTCAATTTTTAGTTTTCTTTCGTCAACAAATTTGAAACTTTAGGATGTAATTTCAGTAGGAATTATAAAATATTTCTAAACACATTACATATGAATTTATCTGTACATAAATTTCGGAAATGACCAGGACACATTTTCTCGTGCATATTTAAAAAAGTTTATATTAGGGATAAGCAATATCTGATGCATATATATTACAACCATAAAGAACAATTTTGATGAACTAAAATGTGATTCGGTAAAGCTTAAGGCCCATCCACAACTAACTTAGTCGCTAACTTAAAGGTTTGTCTTATGGAAAACAACATGTCTGTTCATGACCAAAACTTAGCCTTTAACTTACACTTATCAGCAGCGGAAAGTTTGCAAACTCCAAACTTAAACTTAGCAGCTAACTTAACATTAAGAATGAACCAATCAGAGAGTGACTCGAGCCGACAATTTGGCATTGGCAACAAGCATTGGCGCGATAAAAGTAAACACTGCAAATCTGTATTGTTGCGATTGGTTTAAAATCATCTATCATGAACAGCTACCTATAGTTAGAGGATAAGTTAGCTGTTAAGTTAGAGGCCTAAGTCGGTTGTGAATGAGCCTTTAGTTAAACTCTTGAATTTGTAACCAATTCTTCTTCCGTATAGAGGTGGTAAATAAATAGCCGCGTTGAAATCATCAGGAAGTTTTATACAAGAACTCTCTGAAAAATATTATCAAGTAGGTTCGTTTCAACGAATACAAATCTAACCATTTAATTAGTGTATTATTAACCTATCGTGATTTATCAAATGATTAAAATTTCAAAATTATTACTACCTTCTATAAGAAGACATGAATTATCGAAGAATTTAAATGAAATTATAAGAACGAATAAAAGGAGAAAGTTTTTAAACTCATGTATTAGCATTGATGAACCGAATAATGAGTGATTGGATAAGATCTAGACTTGACTGGATATAACTCATTGGCGAAAAAAAGCTAATTAATTTAGACAATACTCCATTCAGCAGAATTTTTCGATAGCGGGAATCGAACCTGCGATCTCACAAATCTCGTTACATATCTCAGCTTGCACCTCTATCCAGGCTAAAACTTCGGTATTACTTAGTTTAAAAAAAATTCCACATGCCGGGATGATATAACTTTTTGGTTTTAACAAAAATTGCTAATAATATTGTGATTTTGGGTTTCAGTTTAGAATAGTAGAACTTTAGATACAGTACGCTAAAGTTTTTCATGTTACAAAATTTATTGAATATTTGTAACCTATATTATAATGAGCTAATATTTTCATGAAATTGTATAGTTTTTTTTTTTACTTTTCACTAGCATTCGGAATCAATGTGATGCTTTTTTGAATGAATCTAAATGCCGCATACCTCTTACAGGTAACTATTTTATAAAATGAATGCTACAAAAGAGGCTAGTAATCTCCCTTTCAAATTGCACGTCCCGCGTCGCAAACAAAGCAGAGCAGAGTAGGTATCTGTCAGACTAGAGCACGTGTCACGGAACAACAGCGCCCATGTTTTGTCAGTGGATGAATACGGAACTAACCTCGGTCGGGGCGGATGTGTGACCTCGCCATGCAAAAAGAACAGAAACAAAATGGCAGCGTCGAGGGGTAGTTTCGAACCATTTGCAACCTCGTTTCCACTTCCGGTTCCTGAAGGAGGGGGGGGGGGGGGGGGGGGACGTTTTTATTATGTTGATGTCGTGTTTTCACTTCTTTACAAAGTGGTGTCTTTCAGTGGTGTGAATGGGAATAATATGAGCAAGGATGCTTTAGAATTGGGGAGAGTTCGCGAAGCACTTAGACTTAGAGGTTGTAAGGTTTATGAAGTGCTGGGTGACTCGATGCAACACCTTCACAGATAGAGATGGGGTAGCCGTTAGACGCCTACTACCTCTCTTGGGAAAACTTACACTGCGAAACCTGAGTATTTATCACAATTTATCGCAATTAAGAAAATTCGACTAATTTTCGTTTTGACTCTAATCAACCCCCCCCCCCCCCCCCCCCCCCCCCAACACAAAAAAGTGTTTCCAAATTGTCGCGTTGTGTATTAAAAGTTTAAAAAAATATGTTTTCGTTGGTGAATGTTAAACCTTGCTGCTTACGAAACGTTCTTTCCCTAAATGCCTACAACTACAGATTAAGGTGCGAAGCTCCCCCTACGCCGCACTTTTCTGTCCATCAATCCGTCAGTGTGTGTGAATTACTTCTCACGATAAAAAACGAACATGACATCAGATTGGCATGCAGTTATTTTTGTTGTCATTGCCCTTTAACAAGGATGATACAGAATGTTTTTGGTGAATTTAGCCCCCAGAAAATTAGAACATTTACCTAACACCATTAAATTTGAACGCGGGGAAAAGCGTAGTACATTCCTCACGCGATAATACACTGAAACTGTGTTGTTGAGAAATATAATATTTATATATTATTTTCAAAATATGGGTTGTGAGATTTCAACGTAACAGAAAGATCAGAAGATGATAATATATAGAGTTTTCTTCGTCCTTATTTCACTATGAAAACGTGTTTGAAGTTAATTGAATTGGTTTACAATCAATCAAGTAACACACATTCTATTAGCTATCATCTAAAAATATTTATTTTTGAGTATGTTTTGCGAAAGTTTTAGCTATAAATTAAAAATAAGGTCACGTCAATATATTTGTTAACGTTTTCAAGGCGTCCCTCGCATTTCTCCATAGAATTGCCTTTCAATTATTTTTTCCAATATATTTATTACCTGTCTACTCAGCGTAGCGTGGAAAACAACTATGCTTATATCCACGTCCTAAATATAATAATGGTGAGCGATTAACGATCTAAAGATTTGTCTCCGGTTTAGCCGACCATCAATCCATCAAATCGCTAAGCAATCAGTATAAGTTTACATTACCAATAGCTTTTACTTTCGAGGTTATATCGTTAATTTACGTTAGGCTTGTCTCAGATTCTCTTTCACCAATATATTCAATCACGTGAGAGAGTTATTTATGAAACAAAAATATAATTAGTGTTTGAATGTGGTCATCGCTGATTATTGGCAGGTGGATAATTGATGATTAGTTAAAAGTTGCTACATGTGAGTGTGTTGCGATTTCACTGTGAACGTTGTGTTTGTATATGTAATTAGGCCCTATATGTAATATCGTAAAAGTCGAGTACTCGGAAATATCATCCTGACAGCAATGATCAATCAATGACAAATTGTAGTGTGTTGACTTCTATCTTCCTGCCCTTTCCAAAATTATTAATAACAATTTTAGTTGTGTATGTTTTAATTAGGTATTAAAAATTAATGCTCATGAGAATCCAGGCTTATATACAAACTATTTATAATTTATTTTAGGAAACATGTTCAGCCAACTGAAGGTGTTTAACTTCGTATTTTGGAGTTAGGATTGTTGAAGGGATATCCGAGGAACTTCTATTTGGATTATTGACTGAAAAAACTTTCTGTTAGAATTTCCAGTGACGTGTATCGAATCCGCGACCTCTCGTTCTAGCAACATCTTTCGGTAAAGTTTATGTAGACTGTTGAATTGTCAACATCCACATTTTCTTGAACAAAATGTTATGACTTATGTTGTAGACGAGAGGATATACTAAATAAAAATAATAAATAGTGATCAGCTTAGTGTCAACGTTTTGTACATCTTTAAACTTACGCTCGTTTCGCTTCGAGACTATATTGTTGACGAACAGAGGCGAATGGAATTTAACTAAAATGGTTGTGATAATACATTTTATTAACATATGAAAAAAATAAACTGAGGGTAGGTAAATCATATTTAAACAGTAAAATATGTTCCTTCATACCGTGTTTCAAGAGATTGACATAATATGTAAAGCAAAATTCCAAAATATAACAACGCAAAATATATATATCACTGATTGAAAAATGTCATATTTTCTCATTTGCATATATTACATTAGGCCCACACTTTTTACACTATTCAAGAACAAATGTAAACATGAATGGTATAATTCTTTCTCCAAAGACTCTTTCGTTTTGTTTTGTTTTGTTTTTTTGCTTGCTTGTAGGAAGATTTTAACGTGTAGCTAAAAATGAATTTTTCAAAAGAGAATAAAATAAAATCCTACGATTTCCTTTCACACCTCCTTGGCAATTACCCTAACTTTCAAACCCATTATCATCCAACTAAATCTCTCCAATACAAAGCCAAACCTCAAGTAGGTTAATCGCACACCCATCCACTTAGAAGAAACAATTGAACATCGCGGAAGGAAGATTCAAATTCGAGACATCGCTTACTGAGGTCACGTGACACTTGTGTGACCTCATACGTGTCAAAGTCAGTGCACGTAGGATAATGATATACTAGAGCACTGTCAGAAACAAAAGCCTCGCCTGTGTAGGAAGGTAGGTGTGCTAGTGTGGGTTACAGTAACACGGTATGCGCGCGTCGCATTGCTCGATACACACGTAATGTGGGTGGGAGGCGAACAACGGGACATAAATATCTCGAGTGACCTTGACCCGCACGAGACTTGATCTTACTGTGTGATAACTGTTTTTTTTTGCTTAATTTATTGGAGTTGATGTTAAACGGTTTAGACTTGCGACTATAAACACGTGGTAAAAGAGAATGATTATAATAATACGCTTCGCTAGGATCGACAACGACTACAGGTCCCAGATTTTCTATATTTTGTAAATATGTGAGAATTGATCAATTTAGAACATTAAAATTAATTATTAAAAACTGCACTAGTAATATACCATTTTTTTGTGTGTTTTCAGTATGCCTTTGAATTTAATTTGTAACTGAATTTGTATCTCAGAGATTGTTTGTAATAAGCTACAAGGGCCACACGTGTCCACCACTAGCCTACCTGCCCTATGGGCAGGTAAATCTCAATAGATTGATATACCATTAAAATTTCGACCGTTAGTGCTAATATTTTTCCCGTAAATTATGAGAGAATAACATTAAGTAGCGAAATTATTGCAGGCTATTCACAATGTCGAAAAAACGATTAAATGAACTGAAGAAACTTTCAAGTATTCTAATTCGTACGGGGTTTTTAGCAGCAGAAATTAAAATTAATTAACTAACCATAAAAACGAAGATAGTTCACTGTTATGGATGTAATTTAGTTCAGAATTTTTTCACGTGTAATACAATATATTATCATAAGTTCATAACCCTTTTAGGCTTTTAGTTGTGCTTGTATTTTGTTGGAATGTTGGATTTTTCTCCGAACGCACCGTGAGCTTACCCTTTGCTAAATTGTAAATTTTTCGAGTGACCATTGTAGGTCAAAAAGTGGTCCTGAATGTATGTGAAATTCGCTGAATTTGGCGATCAAGCTACTTTTAAAATGGCATTTAATAAAAATAAAAATAAATCTCTACGAACAATTAATTTTTTAAGTTAAACACTCCTTTGTTATAGACTTTTCAAAACGTATTTTGTAGGTTATAATCTAAAAGAATGATGCGGTTTAACACAAACATGATATTAAAGACTCACTTTCTTCCCCAGTTTCAGTGAGGTAAACACACTAATTAATTTCTCATTAATTTCCCAAAATCTGCCTTCATAAAACCTTCGCTCCCACCATGAAAAACACCAAACAATAAATCATCATTATAAAGTAGGCTATTCACTTTTAATATAATTATTATTAATACCATACCTTCTTATATGAGATATTTAGAGTATTATTAAAATAATGTGTGATTTTTTCGACGATTCTATGCATCATTAATCTTGGGAAATAAGACTGATACGACGCAAGAAGTGTTTCTTCAATTAAAAGAATATTTGTTTTCGTGGTTCAAGCTTCTAACAACTCATTAATAATGTTTTCTATGGTTCTGGCTCGGCTTCATTAATTATCAGATAGGGTGGGTAAGAAATCTGTCACGCACTTTTACGCACAAAAGATCAGGGTGATCTAGAAGGAAAGTTACATTTTTCATCTATTCATAGAGTTGAAATGCGTTTTCTATGTACGAGCATTTTCTTGCTTCATTACTAAAGTAGGCTGTTTTTACTTCTTACTGTCCTGGCCACCGTTGGCAGTATCAAAAACTAACTAAAACTTGTTTTGTTTGATAATCTACGAGTATGACTATAGTACGTTAAAGGGGCTAATACCTCAAAAGATTATTTTTTACCACATAATCTATAGCATAAAACTACACTCAAACGACCGTTTAAAAATATTATCTTGTAACTGTGATTTTACACGAATTTTTCATTTTTTTATCATGAAATTTGATAAAATTGGTGGTTTGGGAAATTTCCTAAATCGGCTTAAACTTGCTTCTTTTTTGTTCCACAAAGATACTAGAGCATCAGACCAATCTAAAATGACCCTTTTATTACATCCGTGTTTTGAAACTGTGCACAAATATAGGCTACACTCAAACACGCAAAAATATGCATTCCAAAACAACACCCCTTCTGGTAATCAGCATATTTTGACCGAACCACTTGAACAAATTACAAAACAAAATATAGATGATTTACAGAAAAGGCTGCCGAGTACGTCAATAATAGCCAGTATTTTTTCGGATCAAAATCCTCCAAGGTCACGGGGCGTAAAGATCGTCCTCATGTTATTTCTTATGGGAGATTTTTGCCTATGGGACCTAGCTCGAAAAATACCAAGTTCTACATTTTTTTTCGGGTCAAGGTGGACCCAATAATTTTTCTGTTGATTTCTAAATTCATAACTAGTAAGACTGAATGAAATATATTTTCTGAGTTTAGCGGGTGAATATCTCTTAAACGATGTTCGTTCTTTACGACTAATAATAGTTAGTTCTTTCGAAAGTCTCGGTTACAAATTTGCAGTATCCAAAACATGTTTTATTATTTTGTAATAGGCAAACATAAGAAGCTCATGCGGTATCTCGTTAGACTCTGACTCAGAATGTCACGAATCGAATTCCGCCAACGACAATCCTGACTGAATGTTTCTTCAGAGGTTTCCTTCAACCTAGGTAGTCACCGTAAAAGGGTTAGATCGGGTAAAACTAATGTCACAAACACCTTTATAGGAGAAAATTAAGGGAAAGGAAAATAAACCTTTTTGTAGGGATGTCGTTGTTATAGGGTGTGTGTGACCATCTTCAGATGACTAACTAAAAGGGTGACTTTTTAGATTATTAAGGATTTTATAATAGGAAAATCTCGGGAAAAATCTTCAGTCAGGAGCAGGTCTCAAGATTGCTGGTCTCGACGAGATCCGAACTCCAAACTCAGAGTCTCACGCTTAACGCTTGAGCCAACACTATGTAGGAAGGAAGTTTGTCTGTACCTTTGAAGAAGCGGCCCTAAAAAGAAACAGGTGGGCCCCCCCAAAACATATATAATACGTCCCAAACCTGTTGCCAGACGTAGGATAATTATCGTTTTGTACAATAATTAAGGCTTGATGTACGATAATGACATTTTGTATGATAATTTCATTTGAGAAGAAAATGAGCAAAATTTATTAATAACAATAAAAAAAGGAAGAAAATACATGTACTTTACCTTTAAAAGTTATTTTGACACGCTTGAAGATTATGAAAGCTCATTGATCATAGACTATGGGGCCATGGGCCATGAAAAGAAACAGGTGCGGATGGTCAACTCCCCCCCCCCAAAAAAAAAAAATAATAAAAAAAATAAAAATAAATAAATAAATAAATACCCCGCGTCCCATGGCTCCTGCTGGCCGGTCCATCCATCATGCTTAATGTATTCACCGAGGTCGTCCATGTCCTCGTGTCAGGCTTCCTCACGAGGGCAATTGAGCCGGTGGTGACAGTAAGTACCGGTCATCAGATTAGACCCAGAGCGAGTCTCTTATCGCCGATCTGCGCGGACAAGACGGATGAGCGCCTCGGTGATAGCGAGCATTCGGCTACCTGATGCCGAGATAGGGACAATCTCACTTGAGATCATACTTAAATGATTTTCACTTTATCGTAAGTTCATCTACTATCTATAATATCAAGATCATCTTATTCGGACTTACCTTATAGGGAGTGGGTTAATTTATGCCAAGTGCCCCCCACCCCCCTCAACAAACCACTCCCAAATATCGAAACCTTGTAGTAGGGGTATTATTTACTGATACGGTTACTATCTTTCTATGTATTCTTTAGACTAATTAAAAAATTAAATAAGAAAAAATAAAGTATACAATGTATTTGCCTAAAATGACACTCATAACATTATTACAAAGATAGACCAAACTGTAAGGTATTTTGTCGTCCATAATTGTACGGTCAACTCTCCCAACTGTTAGAACTTCAGTAGAAATTGTTTAGATTGTAACTCTGTTCAATGTTACGACGACCATTACAATGATGATAATAAATCAAACACATTTGATCATTTTACATGTTTATGAGGCTGTTCGCATAAAAAATGCAAACTCTAATTAAGTTTACAAATTAACGTTTTAAGTTTAATAAAACTCAAAAAGTTCGCCACATCTATCGTAGTAGAAATGTTGCTCCTTAAGCCTCACCACGCACAATCTACATACATTTATAATCGCATTTCCTAGAATTAGCTCATAAAGCAACCTTCACTATCCCCCCCTTGGGAATCTCATGTAATTTTGCTCGTCTCTTTAATTAGTGTTCTGAACTAAATTTGGTTGTTTATTCAACCCCTTCGTTCTCGCTTCAATTGTACTATATTAATTATTAATATTTGTCTGGGATTAAAAGGCTGGGGTGCGTTTCAAATGCCACGCTGAGCGTCTAAGTGCAGTATACTTTCACACTTTACGAACTACTTGCAGGAAAATCAATGTATTAATTTGGTTTTGTTTTCTTCCTTCGATTAAAAGTAAATTCCGTTTTCGGACAACCTCGGACCAACTTTTATAAAATTTCAAAATTTAATATTTTAATTTTTAATTTATTTAATATTTTAATGTCGATTGAAAGTAGATTGATCGCAAAATCCACCTTTTTGCCTTCAATTTTCAACTTTCAAAAATAAATAAATAAAATACATTCGTATCTAGAGTCTCCCCAATCAGACATACAACTGATTTTCAGTGATTAAATAATTTAATAATAAGATGAAATAATTGTCTCATATACCCAAGCTTCGGATATTACTACAAAAAATGTTATTTGATGGCCTTTTAACTGTCACTTATTAAATAAATTATGCAATGCTAGCTAACTTGATCTAGGCCCACTGGTGCGAAGCACAACCCAATATTATGACAATCGGTCGAGGTTTTAAGTGATCCAGACTAAATCTTGCGTTCCTCATTTTAGCCTGGTTTTCCCGAGACCATTTACAGGTCAAAAGTCACATATTTTTCCTACGCGTCATCAAAGTACATAACAAACGCTCACTTTTGATCGTGTGACCACAGATAACCAAAATAAAAATTAAAACTGTGTACGATTATAGGCAATAGGCGATATGAAGTAAACTAGCGAAAAACTTTCAGAGTCTCACGTTATACATTAGCTATACCCCCCCTTCCCCCCAACCAGTCGGTCATTATTATCATGAACAACGTTCCTGGATGCTGGGACAGCTCCAAATTAGATTTTTACATATAATATTAGTTTTACCAATCGACAGATTTATTCTCATTCAAGATAAATACAAAACCGGGAAAATGACTGATGGAACAATTAAATTGAATTATTGCAAAGTGTACGAACGAACCACTTTAAACTCATAATACACAATTCAATAACTGTCCAGACAATACATGATTGTTCTTGCATATGCGAATGCGATATTATTCACCTGTAGAACTCGATTGGTAAATTAAATCAATTAATAATTCAAAAGAGCTGTCAAAAAGACAAAGCAACTTCAAAGATACCGGCAAAAAAACAATTGGGCATTCGCAGTCGGCCGCCGCCATTGTAGCCAGCTACCGTCGGTATTTAAAATGTTAAAACGATTAAATCGATCGAGATGGGATTTTATATTACGTGGTCATGAAACATAACATGGCGGTATAGCTTGTCATGAAAGTTTAATATTTGAAATTCAATGTAAAGTTTTAATTATAAATTGAAATGTCATAGAATATA
>JAMZAV010001949.1:0-151580 GCA_024449915.1 Sweltsa coloradensis | reverse complement strand
TAACATAGATAACTGGTTTTCAGTGGTTCGTTGCATAAATCAAAGTCTTCGCATACTCTGGTGTTCAGGTATTACTTGCAGCGTGGGAACTCATGATTCGGAGACTGACTTTTTGTAAAAAAAAATCGTTCTGCGCGAGAGTAATATATAATACGAGAGTCGCAGATGACGTCACAGCCCCAAGGCGGCTGCGTCGGTGTGCAAAATACGTCACTCTAAATAATATGATTCCTCAACGCTGCACTGCATTCGGCTGTGCAAATCAATCGAATGTTATTTAATATTAGTTTCCTCGGGAAAACAATGGAGGATTAGGTTTTTGCAATAACTACAACAAAAAACAAGTCCAAGGGCTATGCCAGGTTGGCCACTTTCGACGCTTTAGTGGTAAATAGGCTATACCGTTTCATGGTGGACACATTATTGCAATTTGCATACATGCAATGTATTGACCGCTTTAACTTTTTTTAAATATATGGAGCAAAGCATCTCTTCTGTTCGTCTGTCTGAGCGTGTGTCACGCCTCACGATAATAACCGAACACGGCATCCGATTATGTTACTTTTTACATTGCCCTTCAACATGGATGATGCAGAATGTTTTTGACTTTTTGGTAACCATCGGGGTCAGGAAATGGGGCTAGAGTCACCTGAACTTTCCATAAAAAAATACCCGGCACCTCCACCAACAACGAGTTTGAACCTACAGGCGCCCACAGAGTTGGCTTGGTCGGCTTTTAATTTAATGTCCCCCACTGAAGACTGAGTAAGATATAGACTCTCAATGTGTTTATTTTTTTATTTTTTTATGAACGTATGATTTTAGTTATGTATTCTTCTTCGACGATCTGATGGTTAAGTAAGTGAGCTACCGCACTCGTGCTTTTCTTCGATTTCTTCCTCTTCCCATATATCATAGCCTTATTAAAATTGCATTTGTTTATTTATAAAGATAAACCTGTTCCAGAGGTTACCAAACAGTGGACTCCTATAGCTACAAGTGAAGAATCTGAAGACACTGGTTTCATACCTCCATTCTATGCTTTTCGGCCGGTTCAGTCAGAGTGAACAATGTTTTTAAAGCAATTAGTCAACTACACCTATTTGAAACTTTTTGGGAACTTTTCCTGCTTCCAGTTGTCATCCGATCGATATGCAATTTTGCGTAATTGTCAAGCAAGGATATGGTCACTCTTCTAAGTCAAAGATTACTAAACATTATTGCGCATTACGCACAAATAAATTCCGAACTTTACCAATTTTGATAATTTTACAAAAATCCTAAATCCTAAAAATGTATTTAATTTATTAAGATGTTTTGTGATAGTTTTAAAAAATGTGCCTCGCTATAAGACTGTGTGCAACATATGTGCAAAAGGCTGGAATCCGATAAAAACTTGCTTAAGGAAAAGTTCCAGAAAAAAATCACTGGTGACTAATTGGGAAAAAGCATCGGCATGTTCTAGACTCGAACCCTGGTCGGGACAGTTTTTGACATTTACTATCTCGCACGCAAACGGACTTTTGCTCTATAAACTGTCATCAAAAATATTTTTACTGACACTTGAGTAACTTCATGCAACCAATCTGAAACTGATTCTTCAACTTTTCTCTTCACGTCCACGAAAGAAAACGTGAAATCTATAGCGGGCTACTGACGTGGCGACCAGTTGCGCAAAGGATATAACCATTTATAACGGGTCAATGCTCAGCCGAGAAAAGATAGGTCGCATTGTATCAATGCTGCAAATTTGATTACAACTTTACATATTCTTTGGAATGTATGTTTGGGTATAACAATTTCAATTTGTTTTTCCGTTAACATTTTTATTAAATCTAATTTGAGTAAACTTTGTGTAGCAAATTTTGCGGACCCCCTGTTCAGTCCGTGGACACGTTGGAACTTGGAAGCCTCTGGCTTTGTGTAAATATCCCTTTTCAAAGCCTTCGGTCTTTACAGAATGTTGATTCCTCTTCACACAAGTTGTGTATAGGGCCTACATGCATGTAAGCCACTCGTTTCGGAGCGTATTGCGCTACTGGAACGGAAGGGAAACCCAGAAGAAGAATGGTTTGAAGCCGTTTTGACAAGTTCAGAATGAAGCATAGGGAAAGACTACCTACCAGTACATATACCTATACTGTGCTTGATGCGGTTTTGAGAACAAACTGCATTTGGCTAACTGACGGATACGCGCTCAAGTCCATAACCGTACACTGGACGACCTGTCCCGTCATGGGACAGGTAAAAATCCAGTAAAATACATTCAACTATACTAAGTTAGTGTTGCCGTTTAAAGTTGCCTTGTGTTTGGTAAACTTTCGCATGCGACATGAACCCTTGATTTAAAAGAACCGAATGCACAGATATATTTAAAGCATTATTAAAATTCAAAAAGATAAAGAAAACAATATAATTTGTTTAAGAAGATGGGATAGTCGCGAAATTGCAGTTTTTTCGGGATATCTCGAGAACGATGCAAAATATCTAAAAACTGATTCATGACAGCTCTGGGGTTTTGTGAGAACTATATCCTGTACGAAAAAATATTGAAATGTGATGTAAGCCTAATTAAGTTTTTTATTAGAATTTTTATTAATAAAATGCATAATATCTTAAATTACAAACCGCACCGATTATTATATTTGAATATTCTATCTTGCATTGTATTGTTCTATTAAATAAAACCATAGAGCAGTCTTGAAACACTTTTGCGATATTTTGCATCGTTCTCGAAATATCACGAAAAAACTGTAATTTCGCGTGGTTTTAATTTCGCGACTATGAATCAAGAAAAATCTGATGTTTAAACATATTAACACAAGAATGTGGTGTTTTTATTTATAGTGCAAAAAAGTTAATTAATTGTATCGTTATTAATTATTAAATATATCAATCGGTGATGTCCAGCCATGCAAAGTAGTATATATGAAATGAAGATGGATGATTTGTAGACACGAAATACAAATTATGAATGTATTAAGTTATTCAATTGCTGCCAACATAAACGAGACCTGGGTCTAATATTAAATCAATGAAATTGAGCGGAGACAGTTTGAGTCCAGCGTGGATTCACTATACGGAATATGTAATCGTTATTGTTATTGACGTTTTGGTACCGTGTGTCCCTAAACGACATTACGATAGTGTGAACATTTAGAAAATATTCTGTTGAAACCCGTCGCCGTCAGAGCAGATAGCGATCATTGCACGACAGGGGACGTGTTTGTCGAGTCTTGTTTTGCTACCTAGTCCGCTAAGTAGTTTGCCTAAATGATTAATGGTAGATATGACAGACCACATTAAAATGTAATGGTTTTGTGGATGTGGCTTATGACCATGCATGTTGCACGAGTTTCGTTCACAGCCTATTTTAGGCACATCGATATTTGCGGTCTCGAGTCGAGTTCGCGCTACTGGGACCAGGGCAGCCTACCGGTGGTATGGGGAAATAAACCGGGTCGTCAGCATAATCAGCCATGACTCGGGTCTTAGTTACCCGAGACCCGTATTAACACACTTATTGAGATTCAAGGAAACGTGTCAACTGCCATTCTCGCAATTTCACGCAGCAGCCGAGAACGTCACCCGTATCGTTTGCACTTGATTCTTGAGCTTCGTGCAACAACGACATATTGACCCACTGCACGCATTCCGATCTCTCAATAACTGTTACCACTTGGTTACACCAGTGATACTTCGATTTAAATTTGCATGTTTCTAGAAACAACTTTCAATCCAAATTCAATAGATGAATGTAGCCTATGCAAAATATTAAAATTAAATTTGACAAACTAAAATAATTGTGGGTGCAAAATCATGAGCCCCCCGTTTGAGAATTCGAAATTATTGATTCCAGTAAGTCGATCAAATACTATTCACACTCAACTAAAAGACAATGATTTTATATTTGTGAAAATAAAAAAAAAACATTTAAATTCGTTCTAACCGAATTTAGTTACATCTATTTCGTGTCTAGTGCAACAACCAAGTGCCATCACCAATAAGCATTCTTACCTGTCTTTCCGATAAGGCCGCCATGATATAATAATATGTATTGTATGATAATTCACTCTAAAAACAGTTACGATATTCTTTCGGGTACACACCACATTGTAATAATAATTCTTTATCTATCTAATTATTAATGAACCCTCTGAGATATGATTGATGAAGTCGCGTATCGCCGCGTGACGGGAGGAAGACTAGTATACCCCTGACCCGGGCAAACGGATACCCGTCGTATGGCACCCGCGCACGCGTTGTCCGTGATCAATAGCACCCACCACGGTCGCTCACTCGCTCCGGCTCCATCACGATCACGGTCCTATACAATATTTAGTGCTAGCGTGACATCATGTCGAAGCGTCTCAAGACGCCGCTATACTCGATGTGGTGGTGTTTGCTGCTTCTAGTATCTAGATACACGCAATGTTATTCGAGACGATTAATGGTGATCGATGAGGACGAAGGACTTACAACAAAAAATACGTATACATTGTGTGGGAATCGAAGCTTTTCCCGTGGTTTCAAACGCTTCTTAAATGAATCCAAACCGTATGAACACCACATACGGCAAGCTGGGAATATTAAAAAAATCATAGCTAATTTGTGTATGCCGTGCAAAAACGTGATTGTGTACGCTTCTTGGGTGCGCCTACTGTGTCGCAGTGACAACGAGACGCCCCGGGGATCTCGCGCCGCGGCCTTCCGAGCCGCGGCCGTCTCCCCTCTGTTGGGCCGGGCTCGCGCCGCGACTTTACTTTCATTTCGCCTTTAGGTTTAGTGCGGTCCCAATGACTCGCGTACATGTTAGAACTCCTTGGTCCGTGTTTCAAGACGGGTCGAAGAGTATCCGGTAGATCGTCGCCGACGGGGTTAGCGCGCATCCCCGGGGCGTCTCGTTGTCACTGGCGACACATAGGCGCAACCAGAGCGTACACGTTGGGACCCGAAAGATGGTGAACTATGCCTGGTCAGGTCGAAGGTCAGGGGAAACCTGATGGAGGCCCGTAGCGATTCTGACGTGCAAATCGATCGTCAGAGCTGGGTATAGGTACACGTCACACTGCGCGAAGAGAATGGCATTAAGTGTCTTGGGTTCGAATCCCACATAAGCCATTGTATTTTATAAACGTTTTTATAAATGTGTTCCTCATCTATCACCGCAAATCGTCTCGACTTATAATATAACTGCAGTAAATCATTACAAATTTTAGCAACGCATATTAATCTTATGAATGCCATGAATCATTTTTTACACAGCTCACTATATAGTAATATAAAATAACATTATTTACTTTTCCCTATGCTGTTTTGCAAAATCAAAGAACATTTGCTATTGGTCCCCACATTTAATACATACAGCGACGCTAGACGACGCGACTCTACAATGCCCACAGGAACAAGCCCCAGCCCATGCCGTGTGCAATCAGCCACAGGCGATTAAACGACGCATGTGTTGGAATACGGTAGATTGTGTGCGTTACTGGTCAGAGAAAGAAGAATGTGTTAAGGAACTGAATAGTGGGGGTTCCGAGTTCAAGGGTTCGACTTACGTTCAGGATAAATCGTGAATCCCTGGTTTATTTCGGCGACTATACGGAATTATAATACCGTAATAATATTAAAAAGTACAAAATAAAGTAATTCCTGGTACCGACGATTTAATTTCACGTTTTCAAAAATAGTAACTGCTATGTGTAGGCCTAGTTGTCAGCAGCAATGAGAATGTGACCAGGGCTCTCACAGAATTTCATCAAACTATTGTTTCAAGTTGTTAATGATGGTGTGAGGGTACCCGAAATTTCGGGTCGGGTCGGCCCCCGAACACCCGAACCGATAGTCAAAACAAGGTAGGCCTACATACTCGAATTTCTGGTAACAAACAAATATATTTTCGGTGGGATGGTGGAGGTGCCGGTCTACACAATTTTTAGTAAGCTTATTTACAAAATGCCATTCAAAAACTACGCACAATCGAAATTGGGATGGTGGAGGATTTGCGTATTTTATTGGTGGAGGTGCCGGTCTACATTTACTAAATGCCGTTCAAAAACTACGCACAATCGAAATTGAACCGTGAGATATTATTATATAAGATTCATCACGACCTGCTTCATTTTTTACAAAATGTAAAAATGTAAAAACAAAAGTAATATTACAACGGCCGTCTTATATTGACCCGAAAGCCCGAAACAGTCCCGAACCCGACCTGACTGTCAAACCCCTACCCGCAGTCCTAGTGGTTGACAAAGTCATGGTATGATTCAAGGTTTGTTGTTGACCGCAGCCCAGAGCAGACGTGTACAATATGAGTCTTGATGCATGAAGCATCCAGATGTAACTCAAAACGTAACGCGCGAGACTGATTAGGGGGTCCGGGGTTCGATACCGGCCTCCGGCAATCAGTGGCGTATCCAGGAATGTACAATGGGGGGGGGGGGGGGGGGGGGGCGACATGCCAAACAGAAAGATCCAGCCGCCGGAGGTGTTTTTGCCGAGGGCGATTTTTTTCACATAATTGATGTTTTGAACACCTATAAACACGTTTTAGAATCATACAATAGCAAACAAATATTAGATTTTTTCTCATATTTGACTTTTTTAACGAATCAAATCAAAATACTATAAGTGCATTGGGGGGGGGGGGAGGTTGAACCCCATAACCCCCCACCCCCCGGATACGCCACTGCCGGCAATCTTAATAGCACTTGGACATTCCTTTCACAATTAGACCCTAACTTCAAATTACCTTTATGAAATTGTCCCTGACAATCACAAGTTTGGGCAAAACCCGGAGGCAGTTCAGATCAAAACTGACTTGACAAATTTTTTATGTAAATGTACATAAAAATAAATAATAAAATAAAATAAAATAAAATAAAAATGACAACGCCGTTTTTCTTGCCATTTTCCGCTAGAACCACACAGGAAACACAATAAACAATATTGACTTCTTATTCTACGGAATACTTTTGCTGACATTTTATAAACTAGTTTCTTCAACGACGAAGGCATTCCCACTATTGGGTAGATTTTAGTTTTTACCCAGTGTAACTCGGTCACGTTAGGTCATGAAGAAATGCCAAAGGGTTGTTATATAGGACTAGGTCAGTCAAGATCGGCTTCTTGTAATCATTTTTAATAAATGCGAAATCTATAACTCGGTCTCTAGCAAGCATACAGGTATGGGACCGGGAGTACATTGTTTTTACAAGACAACAAATGCAAGATGCAAGATTGGGCTCAAGTTTGTCGGAACTTGCCTTCTTTAAGCCTATACTTTTGTCTTTGAAATCTAAACACACAAACGATGAATCGATGCTGAACGAGATCGACTTGCCAAAATTACGGAGCGAATCTCATTCTGCCTGTCTGTCTGTCTGTCCGTCCGTAAGTGCGTCATCGTGCACGCCTCACGATAAAAACCGAACATGACCTCCAATTGACAAGCGGTATTTTTGTTGGCATTGCCATCCAACAAGTATGACATATATAATGATTTTGGTGACCGTCGAGGCTAGGAAGGCGGGTTTACCCCCCAGAAAGTTGAAAAATTTATACCCAAATACAAAAATTTGTAAAAAATAAAAACGGCAGCCAAGCTCTCCTTCAAAAGTCTTCGGCTGTGAATGCTGTGAGATATAGAAGTTGATCAAAGTTTTTCATTCTTTCTCCCCTAGTTTCGCATTGAAAAGAAGTAAGATCATTTCGTCTGTCGATTAGCGCCAAGCAAACCATTTTCGTGGTAGAAAAAGTAAAAATTTTTAAAGTGAAAACCATAAAAAAATTGCTTGGCCATTTACTTTTTAGAGTTCTCGAATGTACCAAATTCAACGGCCATGTAATTTTTTTTATTATTTTGAGTTTAAAATTTTTACTTTACCCATCACCCAGCTAGCCAGCCAGGGGGGGCCATACCCCCCCCCCCTGCGCACGCCTATGGTCCCTCGTTTCAACACAGAACGGGTTATCGGATCGGACTGATTTTTTTTGTAGGTCATGGACCACATATCAGGTCATATACCGAGTTTCAAGATTGTAAATCTTTCGGTGCAGATAGCTGAAAACCCCCCAACTCGGATAGGAGTATATACAGGGTCGAGTCGCGTGCGCCGACCGTCGCCCTAGATACTCGGCATCTCCAAAATTACACTTGACAGTGAGAACAATCGAGAAAACAAGGAACACTAGCGCAGCCAAGTGGTCGAATCGCGAACTATTATTTCGGGGGTACTGATCGCGGAACATCATGCAAGAGGTAGGGGTTTCTCACATATATCCCGACCTAACACAAAGAATTAATGTTCGGTGCCACAGTGCTCATCAAAGAAAACATATAATATATACTTTCATTTATTTCCGAATGATACAAAATGAGGAATGAGTGGAAAAGGGTGCTGTTAATTGCGAAACCAATCACTATATACACATGTGTGTCCGCAGTTTGCACTTTCGTGGTCTCGAACAGCATTGTTCTGCTGAGTAATAGGCTTATACTACCGGCGAGCTATTTTTCTGGCAATTTTATATTATGCACATAACGTTTAAAGGTGGGGTAACATTAAAACGTTTACAATTTTTGTGGTAAAAAAACTTTTTGATTGACCTACTTGGTGTGTCTAGCCGGTGTCCTGAGTCCTGACACTGTCAAACTAGGAATATCCTACATAAAATTCAAATACGCCAATATAAAATCATTATGACAGTTCTAAATATTTGGCCCAGTAGTCTTACTCGGTACCTACATCTATTTGTAATTTAGGCCTTCACTTGTTATAATAATTGGCCTAGGACGGACACTTTAATGGGCCTACGCCGCGGCTACAAGTGTTAGTATTTAAATGTGAATTTAAATGGCTTTGCGCGGAGCTTTTACAGGCTGTGATTTTTTATTACTGAGTGTAAAATCAATCGTAAGGTCAGCCTTACGAATAATAATTATGCACTATTCGTCGTACGGTCATCGACGATACCACCTAAGATGTAGGCTAATAGTTCTAAATATCACTGTGCATTGTGGCGAAGTGATAGCGTGTTTGAGTTTTATGCGAAAGGTCGTCAGTTCAAATCTACGTTCGGTCGTTTTTTTTTTTACTGTTCTATTTAGACATGTTTTTCAGCAAATGATTTCATTACATTCGGCCTCGTCACGGACGCAATTCTACGTCAAAGATAATAAAAGTGTGGAAAGTGTTATGTGAAGTGAATCGCACTTCATGAACATAACACAAATGGCGTTTTAATTATTACGATATTTTTATTGTATTTTCGCATTTCTCGCATTGCAATACAGTGATATAATCAATCGTATTACTTAAAAATAAAATCCATAGTAAATTGCAATAATACGTGCATAAGTCACCCCAGTTATTATCTCTTATTATCTCGCATATACCACCTAGTGATTGCTCCTGCAGAAGTTAAAAAAAGTGGAAACACAATACTAGCACTATTTAATCAGAAGAAATCATTTTTTTAAAATTGCAAGTAGGCCTATTGTTTTCGTTTTAACTTGTTTTTATCGGCAAGTTTTTAGTAAAAAGTGACTAAGAAGTAAGAATAGAATTAACTGTGTTATTTTTAAAGCAAATATGAGAATATGGTTTTATTTAACCATTTGGCCGTGTTATTTTGGTTTTATTAAATAAAACCAAAACACACACCTCTACGCATTCATACAGCTGACCAACAGCCTGTCACATCACTGTAGGCCAAACATTCATAGTTTTGCCATCATTGCCTGTGCAACCACAAAGATGATGTGGTTTGCATTAAAAACTACTTCTCCCTCAATAAATGTCCGCGATCCTTCTCCAATCTATAATAGCTCGAATACTAACGAAGTGTATTTACTTCCATTTTAAGCGTAAAACCACTTTTAATATGCGTTCAAACACAATGTTTTCAACGTTATTACATGTATTGCGCCTATGCTGTCTGCTAGACTACCCCCGAACGAGCGGCCATATTGACGAACGCGCGCGCTATCTACATTCTCTTGTTTCCTCGAATACAACTAAACCCCTTTCTTGCCCCGTAAAATCATTTATGTGTAACCTATTAGATGTCCCATCAAGATTGTGCAAAATAGCTTGACCATGGACTTAGAATAGTACCTTGTAAATCCATGGCTTGACAGTCATGATCGATGTACAGTTACGCCCCACAAGTATTTATGAAATTTGATGCGAGATGAAGCAAAACCTGAGTGAAACCAGAATGTAAACAACATTTCCAAATTCATACTTTGGACGTTATGTTCGGGTGTGTTGACAGTAATAAGCTATGCGTACTACAACAGCATGTGTTAATTTCGATGGAGATTATCTAACTTACCGACTCAAGTGATGTCACCAGTCACCACATGCATCAGTGTCCACCGGTGGTGATAATGATATCCATAATAATTTCGTAATTCCTTTTTGAACACATAGAGTGCCGATATGTCTATATGTGCGACATTATACTATAAAAAGTGCGTCGTAAATGCGTATAAGTGCGCGCCATTTTGCTATTAAAAAGGAATATCCGACTTAAAAGAGTGTGTTCGGTGGTGGACGCGGTAGTCAACGCGACCATTGGCGTTGGGCCTCTACCACAAAATAAACTCAATGATTAAATTGCATCATGCAACAATCGAGTGAAATTATACAATACCGTGTCTATCTCTACTAATGTTTCAAAACGAATGCGCTAACAAAACGCGTGGGATGAAACTTCAGGTAAGTAAAATCACAGTTTATCGTGCTAGCTCTAATAGGCTGGAGATCAACACGCCACTACAAAGATAATAAGAAACCGATCGAGGTAGGTAACGCGAGACTATAATCCCAGAGATCACCGGTTCGATACCTGACACGGTCAAGCTTGTCTGTTAGTTTTATCTACTGTTATCTATCCGCAGTCAAAAGAATTAATCATTACCGTAGCCATACTACACAGTACACATTCAGTGCCATTTGAAGTCGTCAGAAGATGCTGGCAACACATTTTGTTAGTCATAAATCAATACCATACAGCCATAAAGTTCGAGAGAGTGGACTAAAAAACATTCAGGTAGCTGCCCTATGCATTTTATCACATAATGGTATAAGTGAAAATAGATCTAGGTATAGTAAATATCTAGATAGTAGGTAGTCATATATTTGCATGCCAGGAAATGAAAATCGTAAAGTGGTTTCATGATAAGGGAAAATCGTTCTTGGAGCCGCGCGTCTGAGCCCGTTAGATTAAATTCCTTTTTCGTGGAAGAGTCTAGAGTCTAGAGAGAAGGGGTGGAACAAATCTTTCAATAAAATAATAGCGGCTCGAAATCTGTATAAAGCTCCGGAAAACAGTGCAACCTTCGATATTTACCGGTGATTTCACAAAAGTGAAAACAAGTGGTTATACCATTATTTATAAACACAAATCGGAAACAAATAATTTGTACCCCAAAGGCGATAGAAAGTGATGCATTAGTTTAGGCCTACAAAGTATACATATTTGAACGATGGACAGCTGTAAAATTTAATTAAATGGTATTGGTAGGGCCTATGCCTAATTATCAGTCAAACGGATAATTGAAGTAAGCCATTTTTCAAGTCAGGAGAGTGCGACGGCACAACAACAGTTCCATTTTCACTACTCTGAAGTGAAGCCACGTTCACATTAGAGGTGGAACCAGATAAGCTATCGGCCGTGATTTCGGTCGGTGAGTCGGTCAAGCAAGAGCACGGACGCCAACGTTGACAATTTACACACAACTGGCATTAGGTAGGGCCTACCGTATTTGGTCATGGTATCGTGATTTGTTATCACATAAATCAACATTTTATAAGCTGTGAATAAAGTAGTTCGTCCCACAGAGTCAGTATTTTAGCGAAATAATGATTTGAAGTAATCACGATTACAAAAGTGTTTTTTTGCCTTGTTGGTAATGGTGTGTCCAAAGTTCCAGCTGTTTATAATGCCAACCTCGCCAGATGTGATGTCAATGTTTAGGAGCATCAAAATATCTTGATATTATTCGTAAACTTCATAAATACTTTATTTTTAGGATATATTGGGCAAGGCTTGGCTTTAGAATAGTTGTGTTTTTCTCCGAAAGCAGTTTTAGAGACCGTTATTTTATTTACTTTTTGCCGATCCTGTGGCCATAGTGCGTGGACGACAGTGCTGCGATCCCTCGGCGACCGCCACCTTATCTGGTTTCACCTATAGAGAGCCGTATACGTCAAGATACGTACGGAAATTCCTGGAGATGGCCAAAACTTTTAAACTATAAACTTAATTTTTATAAACTCTACTTTAGTCGTCCCAGATAGCCATGAAATTATCCTTGGGTTTTCCGATAAAAATATACCTTTTTATCGTCGTCTCGATACCTAAGCCCTATACCACACTGCCTTTAAAAGTTTCATTCCGTTTGATAACTATGTAATTGGCTATATTTAGCGCGAGTTTACCAAAACGAACTTGATAAACGAATGTTAATAATTTATCTTGGTGTGGGAAACATGCACGAAAAAGATTAGCACGAATCCCCACTTTTGTACAACCATGGTCAAAATACTCTACCACGTTCGTACAATAGAGTTAGTTTTTATCATAATGAATGGGTGGGCGTAGCCGATAAGACGTGTCATGCCATCTTCTATTTTAGCTACATGAGGCAGAGGAACATGCCAATAGTGTATTCCAACTACTAGGGAAACGCCAAAGTCGTTGTTAAACGAGTGAGTGAGCCATGTGTTGATTGAGTACCCGGTTACATTACTTTTATTCCCCCTATACCTTAGGCCTACCTAGCCTATCATAGGCTAGAGAGGCGCATTATGACCTTACAGTTGACGCGCCCGTCCCCGTATACCAACTAAACTTTAAAAACTATTATTTATACGAATATAATTATCAAACTTAAATGCAAATGTTCCCGGGTACTCACCACATGACTCGCTCACTCGTCTAACTACGACTTTGGCGTTTCCCTAGTCTAGTTGGCTAAGGCGCCCTTGTAGCCGAAATGTGAAAGAAGTGGGTTCAATCCCCTGGTCGGGAAAGATTTTGTAATTTGTAGATTGTATTTCAAAAATAATTAAACATGTTTTGAAATGCATATAACGCAATGTAGTCCATCATCTGTGGCAATAGGGCCTACTATGGTAAACATAGCCAGTACGAAATACGTGAAAATATTGCAAGGTTTACTCAATCTACGAGCGGAATTCGGGGGTACCTTGACGTGCAACATTCGACAGACCTTGCATGGGCACGGCATTTCACGGCCAGGCGAATAACAAACAAAAAATATCTTTTCAAAATCTAAAACATTGTCGTTAAAATAATTTCTAAACATTGGAAGTCTAGTTTTCAGTTTACTAGGGAAACGCCAAAGTCGTTGTTAGACGAGTGAGTGAGCCATGTGTTGAGTACCCGGTAACATTTCTTTTCTTCCCCTTGCCTTAGGCCTCCCTAGCCTATCATAGGCTACAGTGGAGCATTTTGGCCTAAAGAATGCAAAATGTTCCCGGGTACTCACCACATGACTCGCTCACTCGTCTAACTACGACTTTGGCGTTTCCCTAGTCTAGTTGGCTAAAGCGCCCTTGTAGCCGAGATGTGAAAGAAGTGGGTTCAATCCCCTGGTCGGGAAAGATTTTGTAATTTCTTGATTGTATTTCAAAAATAATTAAACATGTTTTGAAATGCATAAACGCAGTGTATGTCCATCATCTGTGGCAATAGGGCCTACTATGGTAAACATAGCCAGTACGAAATACGTGAAAATATTGCAAGGTTTACTCAATCTACGAGCGGAATTTGGGGGTACCTTGACGTCCAACATTCGACTGACCTTGCATGGGCACGGCATTTCACGGCCAGGCGAAAACAAACAAAAAATATCTTTTCAAAATCTAAGACATTGTCGTTAAAATAATTTCTAAACATTGGAAGTCTATTTTTCAGTTTATTATTCTTGTAGGTTTAAATCGCCATGAATCTTGCTGATTTTGTTAGCAGTTCTCAATAAACTCGTACCGGATGTCTGTTTAAAATTTCAGCGCAATCTGTTCAGCGATTCGGCTGATTTTCAACGTACACACACACACACACGCACGCACGCAGAAAAACAATAAGGGCCGTTTAAGTCGAATGGAAATCACTACGTTCGCTACGCTCACTCGTTCAAATTATTTCTTGTAGGTTTAAATCGCAGTGGATGTTGCTGATTTTGTTAGCAGTTCTCAATAAACTCGTACCGGATGTCTGTTTAAAATTTCAGCGCAATCTGTTCAGCGATTCGGCTGATTTTCAACGTACACACACGCACGCACGCACGCACGCAGAAAAACAATAATGGCCGTTTAAGTCGAATGGAGATCACTCCGTTCGCTGCGCTCACTCGTTTAATAATGTCGAAAAGGCCACCTGATTGATGAAATGTAAAGGCACAACTGTTTTAGTTTTTTTGTACATCCTACTATACTAGACAATAATTACAATACAGGAGGAGCAATCATTTCGTATTATTATAGTATTACAACTTGCATTGGCTTTAAATCACATTCTAATAAGTGACGGAGACTTGTGCAAGTGTAAATATCTCAACCCTGATCCAGACAACGTGCAGCCCTCCACAGCGCGGATATTTGACGAAAATGTTGGCATGTACACATTACCATAACCAATAATCCAACATTTGACTTGATATTGCTATGCCTGCAGACATGTGCACACGTTTAATGTTTGAGCTAAACGGACGGTAAATATGTGCTGAATAGTTGGTTGACTCTCAGTAATAATTCCAGTTATGCCCCAGCCCATCCCATCCCTATAACTCTACATGCGCTCAGGGGTGTAGGAATAGGGGTGCAAAGGGTGCGGCCGCGCCCGGGCCCTGAGCATTGAAGCCCCCGAAGGGGGCGAGGGTGTCCCACTTTTTTTTAAATGTGTTAGACAATATTATAACAAATAATTTTAAAAATTAATAAAATGTCTTTATGAAGGGCCTACATTGGAAATTAATTTACAGAGATGGTAATTATTGTTGTTTGAATGTGCCACGTATTTTACACCCCTTTGCCCCTTTCCACACCGCAACCGCTCAGCTGAATCCAAACTACAGAGGAAGGAATACGTTCCGAACACATTTCGACTGTGACTGTGGCATCTGCAGAGAGGTAGTTTTCAAAATTAAAATTAATAAAAAACTACATTTGTAGCAGTATGGGTCAAGAACGTCTAAGTGGCCTGTCAATCTTGTCCATCAAAAACCAACGAGCGCAAAATATATATATAACAGCTCATGGTGAGTTATTTACCATTGATTTAAGAAGCCTATAAGTTATTAGAAAACATTGTTATTCATGATTTTAATTGACTTCAAATTGACTTCAAACTGGGACGGTTTTACCGAGATCGTCCCGTTTTAGTGTGATATGTCCCGGTATTCCAAAAATAGTTGTCGGGACGGTTCCTATCTCAGATCGCTATACAGCGGTGGTTCTCAACCTTTTTCAGCCAAGTACAGGTCGGTGCACATAACTTCCTAAGGTTTATGGTTTATGGTTTAACGAAGTTGAAACATGCCCCATTGCGTTATCGCGTTCACATTCTTTCCCAAGGTTTAAGGTTTAGGGTCTAAGGTTTAACAAGATGAAAATATTTCAACTTCTTAGCTCTGAAACACTAAACACTAAACCCAGCCAATGAGAAGCGAGCTTTCATAAATCCGGCCAATGGTAGCACGCGTACTAGAAACGTTATAGAAAAACATTTCGTAGACCATAAACCATAAACCTTCGGAAAGTATGTGCACCGAGCTTACCCCTAAAAGGCATCGCGAATTATCACGTACCCCTCCAAAATTTTCTTTATTATGATACATGAGGCTGTTATTAATGAAACGTATTTCAGTCATATATAAAAACATGCGTACATACCGGCACATATACAAATGACAATTTGTTATACTAGAAACGTTTCTATTAATAGCTCGCATTGACTTACCTAGTGTGAAACTTGAGCCTGTTTTCTCGATATCACTAGGGAAATTCGGGGCTCCAATGTGCTTACGGCCATTATTAGGCCTATGTCTCTTTCAGGGTCCAATCGGTTTCTGTGTTTTGTCTTTACCTCCGTCAATGTGCGAGACAGCCACCGTAGGCCTACTCCAGTATGTAGCAGTAATGTTACGTCGTGCTCCAAGCCCATATCGCGACACAATAAAAAAAAAGTCGGGAATTGAGAGCACGAGCTTAGCACGAGCTTTAATGAAGTTAACTGTTCTCACTGCATTGGCCAAAGTGTCATATGTTTTCAACACTGAAGCAATTACAACAAAATTTAAATTTAGTAGGCCTATTAATATTTTTTCCAAGTACCCCCTTAGAATGTCTCAAGTACCCCCAGGGGTACGCATACCACCGGTTGAGAACCACTGCTCTACAGGCTATCTTGAGCAAAAAAAGGCCCAAAAAATGTCCGCCTCTGCCGGCTGGGGCTTCGCCCCAGACCCCGTGTAGCCCACGCAACTACAGAGGCCCATCAGAGAACCTTGAACCCAGGCCTTTGAGTTACTAGCTACGCCAGTGCATGCGCTCAATAGATCCTGAAGGCATTATTTTGTAACAAAACAACGTCACGTATAGGCACAATAAAAAGTTATTAACAATTCTAACCATTAGATGAGCATTGTGCACGTATTGGAAATCAATTTACATTACGATTAAAATAAGAGCCTAATGCATAGACAGGTTTCAGGCGCGGCTGCAGAGTGTTAGAAATAAAATAACAAGCTCTACAGTTATAATCAAATAACTATGAAAAAATTCAACCATACTCAAAAAAAAAATTTGAACACATCGGGTTTGTCTATTTTTTTCTTTGGTCAGTTATTGCTTCGGAAAAAAATGATAACTTTGGAACTTGATGATGAACTTAACTGCATTGAAATAAGTAATATCCATTTTTATGACAGCGGAGTTTTAATTTTACTATTCTGAACACTGTGGTGAAATTTAATATTGTTTGAACCATAATTATGGTCATAATCGTTAAATTACATCAGTAAAAGTTGCACAAAACGGCTCAGAAGTAGGACCGAAATGGGATTTGATGGCTGCACAGAGTTCCGCGTCTGTGCGTTAGGATCGCATGTACGAAAGCCGATAACGGCAGCTTTGACGTCATCACAGTCTGATATCGCCATCGTGAGGTAGGACCTACCCCGTCAAACGCAAATGTCGAGCCCTACCAGTGACCCCTACCAGTGACACTTACTTTGTTTTTATATTCATATAATTTTCGTAACATGACGACAGTAACCATAGCAAATTTAATCAAAAGCATTGTATCTTGGCAACTAGGTACAGATTGTAAACAAATAAACAAAAGAAGGTAGCTTTTGTTTCTAGAAAATCTGTTCAAACAATGATGACAATGATGACATTCGTTTTAAAATCGGACCAAAATTAGATACGTTTTGAGACGTATAAGTGGAGAGTCGCTTTGACGCGTGCTGTTTTAAACCTTGCTGGGGCCGCCGAGTTGATCATGTACGTCACAGGCAAGACAAACTCAATGCTGCGGGCTAAACGGAGGGTCGTAGAGGCACGGCGCTAGATCAGTCAACCTAGTTATGTCTAAGCTTGTAATTAATCCACATGTATGTTTGGGTTTAATGGGCCTTTAAGTTTAATTGGTATAATAATAATAATAATAATAATAATAATAATAATAATAATAATAATAATAATAATAATAATAATAATAATAATAGTAATAATAACAATAATAATAATAATAATAAGACCACGTGGAAGAAAAAAATTGACAAGTATAATGAACTTGCAATTGAGATCAAGAAGATGTGGAAACAGAAAAAGGTAAATACAATCCCATTCATTATATCAGCCAACGGCATCATACCGAAGAAGCTACATGAAAGCATTAAACAACTAGATCTTCAACCCAATGTATACATCGAGACTCAAAAGGCAGTAATACTCAACACGTGTAGAATAGTTCGTAAATTTCTAAACTAAGAATGATACTTCGAGATTCCGAGACAGCTTCCATCCTGACATGGTTTTCGTGGTTTCCCATAGTCCGAAGAGCAAATGCTAGGATGGCGACGAGAAATCGGCCACGACCGTACACAGCAGAAAGAAAACATCATCTACAAACAATATTACAATTTATAAATGACTTATTTTAGTTAGAGTTAAGACAAAAGTAATAATGTATGTAATAGGTACACATGGAAGTACTTGACGTAAGTCCGTACAACATGTTAGCTCCGGTTTTAACCGAGTTTGTATGAAATACATCCAATAAAATAATAATAATAATAATAATAATAATAATAATAATAATAATAATAATAATAATAATAATAATAATAAATAGTGAACTTGCAATTGAGATCAAGAAGATGTGGAAACAGAAAAAGGTAAATACAATCTCATACGTGATATCGGCTAATGGCATCATACCGAAGAAGCTACATGAAAGCATTAAACAACTAGATCTTCCACCCAATGTTTACATCGAGACTCAAAAGGCAGTAATACTCAACACGTGTAGAATAGTTCGTAAATTTCTAAACTAAGAATGATACTTCGAGATTCCGAGACAGCTTCCATCCTGACATGGTTTTCGTGGTTTCCCATAGTCCGAAGAGCAAATGCTAGGATGGCGACGAGAAATCGGCCACGACCGTACACAGCAGAAAGAAAACATCATCTACAATTTTATAAATGACTTATTTTAGTAAGAATTAAGACAACCGAAAGATAATGTAGGTATGTAATATAGATACACATGGAAGTACTTGACGTAAGTCCGTACAACATGTTAGCTCCGGTTTTGACCGAGTTTGTATGAAATACATCCAATAAAATAATAATAATAATAATAATAATAATAATAATAATAATAATAATAATAATAATAATAATCTTTATTGTAATTCTAGTATCCCTACAAATAACAAAAGGTGATATTCATTTGTTTAGATGTAGGGATGAGAGCTCCTCCCTACAAAATGTTCTTCCATATTACCTGCTACATATATTTCACTATTACTAATTAACTACATACACTATAAGAAAAAAAGAGAAGAGAAGAAACAACTAACATTAGGCCTACATACATTAATAACTAGACTAGGCCTGTGACTACTAATATTTAACAAAGCATTCAAAAAATATGTTTGATAGGTTATGATAAAAGAAGAATGAAGTATAATGCAATGAAGAATGAAGATTTATTGATGAGGGGTCATATTGGCTAATGTAGTGGAAATTTACAGTACATTTTTATGATTTCAGATATTCATCGCTAGAGTGGTAGACTTTAATCTGTGAGGTGCAATTTGAGCATGTGGCGGAATTTATTAAAATTGTCAGCATGAGTTTTAAGTTGTAGTGGTAGTCGGTTGAAAATAAGGGAGCATAGGTAGTGTGGGCTTTTGGAATAGAGTGAGGGTTTATGGTGGTCTAAAAATATTTTGTGTTGCCCTCTAGTGGCTAGTGGTGGATGGAGGAGTTTGTGGTGAATAAGCTGGGAAATTTCAAAACAAAGAGAATTGCTTCATTAATGAGTATCGATGGTAGGAATATAAGGGCGCGTCATCTGTAAGCCCATAATGCGCTACTCTAGCCTATGATAGACTATGACCGGGTACTCAACAACACATGGGGCTCACTCACTCGTTTAACAAAGACTTTGGCATTTTCCTAGTATTTTTGTGATCATAGTTATTTGCTCTTTTGTTGGGCTCCATTGGAAAGAAAATATTAGGCTATAATTAGGCCTATAACTAGACTTCTGTTTTTTTTTTTGACAATTAATGGTTTATTATTTTTTCCTCAATTTTGTTTTTAAAAATGTAAAGTTTTGTTTTTATTATATTTTTGTAATCCTCACATCACATTCCTTGCAAAACAGTGAAATAATACATAGAATAGGAATACATACAATAGGAATACTAGGAAAACGCTCAAGTCCCGCCGCGTTGATGGATGAGCTTTTTTTAAAGTTTTTAGTCTGCGTGGGATATCTTTACTTTTGCGAGTGCTTTGTTGCTTTTTTTTGCTTCCCACGCATTGTAGGTGATTGTTGTCAAGTTTCTATTGTTACTTGTCAATTTGTTATTATTTACCGTTAAAAACTTATATTAAAAGCTTTATTTCTATGGATTCTGGGTAACTTTGTCAACTTTTTCTTTCAAAAGGTACTTTATCACCATAACCTTAATGTCCATGTATAATATGAACGTTGTAGCCCCACCCGTTTGGTCAGAATTGGCCCAAATGGCACGAAAATATCGCATACAAATCAAAAAAACTTATATTAAAAGCTTTATTTCTATGAATTCCGGCTAACTTTTTCAACTTTTTCTTTCAAAAGGTACTACATCACCATAACCTTAATGTCCATGTATAATATGAACGTTGTAACCCCACCCGTTTGGTCAGAATCGGCCCAAATGTCACGAAAATATCGCACTAAAAATCGAAAAAAAATCGTAAAAGTACGATATTCATGAGAAATATTTCTTCGATTGTACCCAAAAACAATACACCTCTAAGTTCAGAGATTTTGAAGGTCCCCTCAAATTTTCATCAAGATCGGATATGCCGTTTGCCTGGTAGAGAGTTAACAAACAGACGAAAAAAACAAAAAACAAAAAACAAAAAACAAAAAAAAAACACCCGAGCTAAATTTTTTGGGGGTCAGTGAAATTGAAGTCTTCGCTTCGCTCATCCAACAAGAAAGTTTGAAATAATGTAAATAATAAGATTCGTTTTTCTAAGCATGAGCATTTTAAGTCTTCTTTTGATAATGATATTTCTTCAAATTCTTTATGGTCAGTTTATAATAAGTTGTGAAGTAACAAAGTGAAAAAAGAGTGTAGCATAGCCTCATTGACAGAAAATGGGGTATCTTTCTCGTCTAATCCTGACATTTGCTGTTTGTTACAGAAACGTTTTGTTGTGAACAATGTAGATTTTTCCAGTAAAATTGGTAAGTTTAAAGATTCAAATAGAAGAGAGGCAGAGGATCTCCCGCATACAAAGGTAACAAATGATGAAGTCATTTCAGCTATTAAACGCATTAAAATTAAAAGCTCCGCAACTCCTAAAGAGATTCCATGCATAGTATTCAAGAAATGTGCATCAATAGTCGGACTATTAGCAGATCTAAATTCCCATTTCTTTCTTGTAGGCGATTTCCCAAAACAGTTAAAATTGGCAAGGGTAACACCTATTTATAAGGGTAAAGGTAAAAAGAGTGACAGTAATTCTTATCGACCTATATATCAACTCTTCCATTTGTAGGGAAAATTATTGAAAATATTTTGCACATGAGGTTACCGTATTACATGAAGTAGATGCATCTGAAGGTTTAAGTGCAAACCAGCATGGTTTCAGGAAAGGTAGGTCAACGCAAAGTGCCCTTCTAGCATTTACAGATATTTGAGCGAGCGTAGCGAGAGTCTCCACTTGACTCTTATGGCTCGAATGTCTGTTTTTTTTTTCTGTTAGGTACTGCTTCGGTACAGGTCGCACTGTTTCTCTGATCGACCTGAAATTTGGCACACATGTACATACCACCTATGCGGGTTGCTGTATAGTTTTTGAACAAAATCCGATCGTTGGTTCTAAAAAATAAAAAATAAATAAAATAAATAAAAAAATAAAAATGTTCCGATCGTTATAAAATTTGGCAGGGTCAATAAGTACAACATTCTCTCCTATTTTACAAATTTTCAAAAACTTATTGGTAATCATATTTCGAAAAATGATGTTTTTAGATCGTTTGAAATTTGTCAAGGAGGCAGTGAAGAAACAAAGATACACTTTAGAAGGCATTTTCCTATATAAAAGGCCTAATTCGATTACATTGTTGTCCCGTGGCGTCATTCAATTCAGCGATCAACAACAACATTGAAAGTTTTCGTCTTTTAAAGACTGTTATCTGATAAAATGTTCATTTCGCAAAGTGTCTGAGTTTATATAGATCCAGTACGCCTAATTTGTTTTACAATCATTTGCTTTTGTCGTCGACGAAATTTGTTTTACTTTTAGCCTATGTATTATGACGTGAATTAGTATCAATGTCAATATTACATTACATTTTTTTATCAACATTATGGGAATGTCGTACTCGGGTCGTGTTGCACGTACCGGTGCTCGCTCAACAACGCGACGGGACTTTAGCGTTTTCCTAGTATCTATAAAGGGATTGACAAACGGAATGGTAAGGTTGGAGCTGTCTTTGTTGATCTTAGGAAAGCGTTTGATTCAGTACCTTTTTTACCTCTTTTAATAAAACTAAAAACCAGGTATAACATAAGTCCTTATTTGTTATCAATTTTGGCTGATTATTTTTTTTTTAAAGAAAAATGTTTATCAACGTTGCAAAATATAGTTCAAAATTATTCAATCTTTTTTGTGGAGTACCCCAAGGATCAATATTAGGACCCCTTTTATTTATTCTCTACATAGATGATATTATATCTACTATAATGTCCGGAATAAATAATATTTTATATGCTGATGACTTGTTTTTTTATTTAGAAGGTGTGGATGTCGAAGAGATAGTAAGACGTCTTCAAGAAGTTCTCAAGAGGATGGATGCTTGGTTTAAAACTCAGGAACTTGATATTAATTTTAGTAAAAAAAATTTATGATTTTTCTTATGGCTAATGATAGAAGCATGAATGATATTCATTTGACATTAAATTGTAATGGTACTTGTTAATATCTAGAGTGTATGAATAAGTTATGTATGTAATAAAGTATCATCAGCAATTGGAATTATAAGTAGAATGAAGAGGTTTGTAACTGAGAGAATGTTGAGGTTACTTGTTGATTCTTATATTCACTCTGTTAATGATTACCGGTATTGCTTAGTAGTTTGGGCAGTAAGACCTTCTACCGAGTATGTTGTACTCCAGAAGAGAATTGACCATCTGTTTGATTCAATTACTTTGAGCCAAGATTTGCAATCTGATTGTTTCACGATTGAGGAAATGATGAAGTATAGCGTGCTGGTAAATACATCCAAAGTATTGAAAGGCATGTATTTAGGTACCGTATTCTACCAAATATTTTTTAAATTGTTGAGCGTGATAGAAATTCTATTCTAATGTGCACATTGCAAGTTCCTAGATTAATTCCTGAATCATTTAGAAAGCCATTTTTGTACAGACGCGTATCCTTTTGGAATTCAATTTCTTATGATATTAGAAGCCAGTTTACTGAGCTAGGAATTGTACAACTTAAAAGTAAAATTAAAGCAATGATAATGAATCAAAGAGCAAATAATAATTAATTGTTACTATTTATTTGTGGTTCATTGAATTTGTGTTTGTGTAATGTTAATTTATCTTTTTAACTTTTATTTATGATTTTGTTACTCTCTTTGGTTGTTCATTATTGCTTTGGTTAAGATATAGGGCCTAATCAATGTATTTTCAATGATATTTTTCTGCCTAGATTGTCTGGTTGCCGGCCACTGGTGGAGCTTGCAACTTGAGTTAGGCTGTGCTGTGATCAGTTTTTGACTTGTACAATTTCAAAAAAATATATGTCTGATATAATTACTAAATTGTTATCAAGATTTGAACACAAGAATGAAGATTCGCGTTCGGTGATTTCTTCTGCAAAAGTTTGGTTACTCCCTGATATGCTGTTCCTGATTTTTGGCAAACCTCATATTTGTTTGAGTGGATCGTCTAATAAATCAGTTTTTTTCTTTTCTTTTTTTTCTTCTTTCTTTCTTTCTTTTGTATTCCTTTTTTTTTCTTTTCTTTTCATTTTCTTTTTTTTCCACACCTTTTTTATATTTTTGATTCATTAATTAATTGCATTTAATATCCTTTTTATTTGTTATCAAAATTGTTGTGTTTTAATGCATTGTTGTTGTAATGTTACTATTTCAAATATTTACTAAACTGTAGTTCATTGTTGTGTCTACATCTATGTAATTAGATTTATTTAGTTGTCCTCCTTTGTAAATCAGTTTTATAACTGAATAGGATAGACGTTAAATAAATAAATAAACAAAATAAATAAATAAAAATAGACCTAATAGGCTATTAGGTACCGTACAACATACTATGCATCGGGAATTCCAATTTCCATATCTTCGACCTCCATTAATCAATTTTTTCTCCCTACATGTACCATCCCGCCTAACCAGATCGACTCAACTGTTTCATTTACCTATTCCTCGCCTGGAAATCATCAAACGCTCCCTCTTCTACCGGCTACCCTTCACCTACAATTCACTTGCCACACCCACCCTAGACATTTTTGCGAACCACCGCGAGTTCATAACTCTCGTAAAACCCCTTATTAGCCAGGCTTAGTTAATTTTTCAATTTAATTTTTAATTATTAATTAATTTTTTTATTCTTTCTTTCTTTCTGTTTTTACGTATTATTGTATTATTCATTATTCATGTATTTCTATTCGTATTTTCTCTGTTATCATGTTTAGTTTAAGTTAGTAGGCCCTAATGTTATTATGTTTACAATGCACAATGTAAAATGGCCTATGGCATGGCTGTATTTGTGTCCAGTTGAATAAATAAATAAAGTAGAACCCTCGGGTACATTGTTCGCTGTATTTGAAACTACTTTCTGAATAAATAATTAAAAAAAAATAAAAAAAAAAAGTTAGCCTTTAACAACGAGGGAGAACTTACGGATTTTTTCTTATAAATAAAGTTAGGCCTACAATTGTCAATACCCATTAGTTCAATAGGTTAGGCTGCACAGTTCGCACTTGCCTGGCGCCTGCACAGGGCGCACTGGTATTGAAATTGTTTAACAATTATTTTGTTTATCAACCTGAAATACCTAGAGAGGCCAGGCCTACTTGCAGGCAATTGTTGTTTTGTGTAAGCAATACCGGTAGCGTTCACTCACACACTCGGTGATCTTATGACCTGTATTTTGAATAGAACATTTTGAAAGGCTCGAAGTTTTGAAGAAGGTAAGTGCCTAGAGATAGGCTCTACTTTTTGAATCCCAGGTCTAAAAATAGTTTGCTCTGCTCCAATAATATGTTCTGGAAAAAAAAATTATGCATGCCAAAACGCTATCTTTGAACTACCTACCGCAATGTACCAGTAATAGGCTAATTGTTTACAGTTGCAGTATCATGTTAAATGCAAACTTTAAAAAGCAAATCATGTTCATTGGTATAGGCCTACAAAAACAAGGCCCGACATCAATAATACTCGAGACACAGCCCCCCCCCCCCCCCCCCCCCTCCAACCCCAAAAAAAAAAAAAAAGAGCTAAGCTTGTAAGTACTAGGCCTAAGCCTAGCAAGGACAAATTCAGTGGTTTGCATATTGGGGGTAGAGAAGGTTTAACGTAGGGCGGCAAGAAGGGTTACGGAGAAGGTTAGGCGGTGGCGGTGGGAGGAGGATTACAAGGGGATGTAGAGAGGGTGTATGACGGTGTCATGCAATGATGGGGGAGTTAGGTTGGGACAGAGGCGGCTCTACCATAAGGGCATTGGGGCATGTGCCCCTCCTACTCTTCACGCCAACAATCACTCACATTTACGAGTTGTAGACGTCGTGGTACACATTTACATAAAATCAAATAATTTGTATTTTCAATGTGAACGCGCGCGCGGTAAGGAAACAGCGAACAACGCTTGACTCGAATAAGCCTTCTACGGGCTAGACGAAGTTGCGCCCAAGTAGCGCCTGCGCAGTCAGTTTTATTCGGAAATAGCCGAATCTTTGCTTCGCAATAAGCGTTGGAACTCCGGCAGGATGGGCAAGATTTTAGTACGCCCACAGCTGTTGTAAGGAGAACACGTTACGCGCTGCGTTGTGCGGGTGTGTTGTGTTATCTTTGGCAGCGTTTATGTGTGGTTTATATCTGTGATTTTAGCTTAGAGGTTGTGAACAGTGAACAGGACCAGAAAATGAATGAGGTGAGGTATTTAAAATATAAACATTTAAGTTACTAGGAAGCTTCGCAAACGCTTTTTCAGGCGCGTTGTTGGATGAGCGTAATTGGTGCATTGAGCTGCCATTTGTTATGCGGATTTTCTGTTGTTCTGTGAAAAAATTATTACTAAGTCGAAGAATTTTTTTAAATTTAATTAAATTAAATAACAAATTAACTTTTTTTTATTAATCGTAATTTTTAAAAAAGAAAAAAATCGTAAAATTGCGATTTTCATAAGAAATAATTATTCGATTGCGCTCAAATTTTACACGAATATATTAATTCATAAAATTAAGGTTCTGTGAAAAAACCATTACAATAGGATAAAGCAAGTAGGTGTTATAACTATAAGTCAAAGAATTGTCTTAAAAACGAAAAAACCTGTAAAATTTCGATTTTTATGAGAAATAATTTTTCGATTGCGCTCAAATTTCACTTGAATATATTAATTCATAAAATTATGGTTCTGTGAAAAAATTATTAAAATCGGATTAAGCATGTAGGTGTTATAAGTCGAAGAAAGTTTTCAAAAATCGAAAAAACTCGTAAAATTGCGATTTTCATGAGAAATAATTTTCCGATTGCGCTCAAAAACGTGGCAGTTCTAAGTTCAGAGATTTCGAAGGCCTCCATAAAATTTCATCACAATCGGAGTATCGGTTTAGCCGGAATCGTGTTAACAAACACACAATAATTCAAACAGAAAAAAAGCATTCCGGATTTTTATCTCCAGTGTAGTGAAATGGAATCTTCGCTTCGCTTGCTACGCTTATCCAATAACGTCCAAAGTGAAGATTTTTAGATTGTTCTTTAATTAGGTTTTATTTATTACGATTTAATTTTGTTATAGGCACACGCACTCGCAGTGACAGTAGACTTTTACTAGGAAAACGCTTAAGTCCCGCCGCGTTGTTGGATGAGCGTAATTGGTGCATTGAGCTGCCATGTGTTATGAGAATTTTCTGTTGTTCTGTGACAAAATTATTACAAAGTCGAATAATTTTTTTAAATTAAATTGAACTAAATAAAAAAATTGACTTTTTTAAAAAAAAAATTATGATTCGTAATTTTTTTAAAAAAAGGAAAAAATCGTAAAATTGCGATTTTCATAAGAAATAATTTTTCGATTGCGCTCAAATTTCACACGAATATCTTAATTCATAAAATTAAGGTTTTGTGAAAAAATCATTAAAATCGAATTAAGCATGTCGGTGTTATAAGTCGAAGAAATATTTTAAAAATTGAAAAAATTCGTAAAATGGCGATTTCATGAGAAATAATTTTCCGATTGCGCTAAAAAACGTGGCAGTTCTAAGTTTCAGAGATTTCGAAGGTCTCCATAAAATTTCATCGCAATTGGAGTATCGGTTTAGCCGGAATCGTGTTAACAAACACACAATAATACAACAGAAAAAAAAGGAAAAAAAAAAAAAAAAAAAAAACATCCCGGATTTTTTCTCCAGTGTAGTGAAATGGAATCTTCGCTTCGCTCTCTAGGCTCATCCAACAAAGACCGACCGAGGAATTCGCCGTGTCCAAAGAAAGAAGAGTAGCCTACAACTTATTTACAGGCATTAAAATACCAAGTAAATTTGCATGTGCTGCTATTATTTTCTTTTACTTTAAGCGAGGTCGAAAAATATAGACAAATTACCATTTTAAATGATGACTGATTTGTGCCCAGGCCCGTATTAACCATTAGGCTAACTAGGCTCTAGCCTAGGGGCGCAAGCTCTCAGAGGGCGCAACAATAAAAAAATATTGAAAATTTTTTTGTGTTATGTGTATAGTTCTTCCCTTGCTCAAATCGCTGTAAAGGCCGTCTTGGAGCTAAATACATGCCAAAAAAAATTCGCCTCCAGCGGCTGGGCCTTCGCCCCAGACCCCTTGTAACCCACGCAAGTCCATTCAAATATATTGTGCCCTGCCTATTTTAAACCCCACGAGCCGCCACTGGGTTGAGAGTCATTCATTAGAGGGAAGGAGAAGGGAGATTAGGTTGTGCAACATGTAGGCCCCACAGGGTGGTTAGGGCACGGAGTTGGATGAAAAGGAGGTCTAGCTCAAATGGAACAGCACGTCCACGATTGTGTTAGTTTGTTTGTTTGAGCCTATTTGCCATTTTGATTGTTATAACCACTACTAGCAGGTTAATCTTTGCTACCATGAACTGTGGTAGGCCCTAGGTTACCTTTGTTACTACCAGAATAAATAGGCTACCGGTAGTCAAAATGTCTGCCGATTTGAAGTGCTAACTTGAACACCGCCGACCACACACCTGCGCCTCCAGTACGAACAGTATTATACGTATAACTCCATGGTTAGGGGAAACAGGGGGTGGGGGGACATCCCCGATAGGCTGTAGGAGGGGCTTTACAGGGGTAGGGGGGATCATTCATGGAAGTTCCAGCGGAAAGTAGTACTTAAGAACGGATCTGGGTCGCTATGGTTTCTTGGAAAGGACTCTTAGGAAGTGGAATGACTTGTCTGGGGATGTTGTAGCTAAATTGTGTCTTTGAGGGAATTTAGATCATGTTTGGGGGAGGGCAGTAATTAGGTCTTGGGGGAAGTGAGTGGTTGCCACCGGGCAGGGCCCATTTGTAACCATGGTAATACTGTAGTAGAGCGGACGTGGGTATTATAGCGGCTAATACTCCACCTACAAAACCTTTAACGCCGTTGTTTTAAATCTAAAGTGTCTTCTAAACCTTTAACGTCGCTATTTTAAGCGAAAGTACTTTTCCGTTGAAAGTCCTTTATATTTAAAATAGCGACGTTTTAAAAGTTTTGTAGGTGGAGTATTAGCCATACCCACGTCAGCTCTACTACAGTATTACCGTAACCATAAGAAATTGTTAAGTTATATGTTATGATAGGCCTATTGGTGATACCATAGTGAACCAGCGAGAAAGTAGTGCACGTATGTGTCTGGGGTAGTAGGGACTAGGGACTTTCTAATTAGGTCAGTGTGTCTACAATTGTGTAGTGATGAACTCCCTAAGAAGCCCCAAATCCAGTAGGTAACAACACCAAGTAACCCTAGCCCTTTCCTAATTAGATCCCAGGCCTAGGCCTAATACTTTTTTAAAAGAAACATAAGGAATAGGAATTACCAACATTGCCCTCAGAGGTTTAATCTTAAATACAAATGAAATTTAAAATCAATGCCTATAATAATAATAATAATTGTGCTCAAACGAATATACTAGGTTACTATTGCTTCAACTCTCTAGGCCCCACAGGTGTCCTGTCAAAGAGGCTAGGTAGGTGGGGCCAACCCCTTGAAAATAAAAGCACAGAGAATAGGGATGCATATTGAATGAAGATGCCGATTAGCAAAACGCCTTATTGGCTCGAGTTTGTTTTGAAAATTATGAGATCAATAGTGTGGCCCAATTGTGAACAAATAAATAACAATTTTGCATCGGGTAATAAGACAGCAACATAAGAAATTGTTTCAAAATAAAATAACAACTTGTGCTAATCCGTCGTCGAGGTTATGCGCAAGGCAGCACGTACGTTTGCAATGCAATGCATTTGATTAGGTTTGCGACTAAACATTGAAAAATAACAGTAGAAATAATTAATGTATTTTGTATTACCTGTTTCACTAGGGGTATCAGCGTCTGTTCAATGCTTTTCGTTCTTATTTCCAAAGTGTTTCCTTCTTGCGGCTTTTTGGTGGCCATGTTTGGCCAACTCACCGCCTGCTTGCCTTTGATCACGCCCCTTCACCAGTTCGAAACGGGCGCAGACGTTCGTTTTTCAAATGATTTAAAAAAAATATTTCGGTCTTGAAATGTTCTTTCACCCAAATAAACTGCAAATTATTTTGAGTGACCGCTACTTGAGGTACATGCTTAATATTTTAAAAGATAGTTTTAAGAAAACTTATGTTCAACTTTGAGTGACCGCTACTTGAGGTACACACTTAATATTTTAAAAGATAGTTTTAAGAAAACTTATCTTTAACTTTTAATGTGCTATTTTTGGCAGTATTGGGCAAGTTCCCAAAAACATAATGCCCAGTTAAAAGTTAGGAACTAGGGCCTCCTAAGGCGTTCCTTTATGTAATAATAATTTTTCTTTGGATTTTCTCGAGCGGGTCACATACAGTCTAGACCACTTTTCGACCTCCAATTTTCACCCACAAAATTTGGATGTTCAGTAGATATATTTGAATCTGTTTTCATGCAGATTTTTACTAAAGCTAATTTTGGATGATATTTTATGCATGTTCAGTGTAAATTTATTGTTTATGAATCATTTAAGGTCATACAATCATACATAATGGTAATCTTCATAAATAACCTGTTTCTAAAGCCGTTTTTCGTCATAGTCAGATAATTTTTTGCTAGAGTATGTAATGTATTTAGTCAAATAACATGGGCAAGATAGCTGGTGAACATGTGGCTGGAAGTGCCTTCTTTATGTTATTATGTGTCATTATGTCTTCTTAATATCAAAATGCAGAACTCTTTCAAATGCGCGTACCACAACTATTTTCACAGAATAAAAGCCCTGCATATTTTAATAATGTTAGTTAAATTTAAACTTTACTTTCAATTCCATGCTTATTTAATGATTTAAAAAATCACAGTTCTGTTTTAGTCTTGAACTAAATTGACAATATTATTGTATAGGGAACACTCCTCAATTTACTTTTAATATATTTGTAACGTAGTTACATACTAAAAAAGACGATTCCCAAAAAAGTCTGACGAAAAATGGTTTTACTTAGTTTTATGAGGGTATAATATCGTGTTACATTCCGCGCGTAAACAGCCTAGCTGACTGTACGTCACAGCAATTTAGTAAAACTTTCGTCAGTCTTGGACCAACGGTGTCTGCATATGGGGGAGTTAGGTTGGACAGAGGCGCTCTACCATAAGGGCATTGGGGCATGTGCCCCTCCTACTCTTCACGCCAACAATCACTCACATTTACGAGTTGTAGACGTCGTGGTACACATTTACATAAAATCAAATAATTTGTATTTTCAATGTGAACGCGCGCGCGGTAAGGAAACAGCGAACAACGCTTGACTCGAATAAGCCTTCTACGGGCTAGACGAAGTTGCGCCCAAGTAGCGCCTGCGCAGTCAGTTTTATTCGGAAATAGCCGAATCTTTGCTTCGCAATAAGCGTTGGAACTCCGGCAGGATGGGCAAGATTTTAGTACGCCCACAGCTGTTGTAAGGAGAACACGTTATGCGCTGCGTTGTGCGGGTGTGTTGTGTTATCTTTGGCAGCGTTTATGTGTGGTTTATATCTGTGATTTTAGCTTAGAGGTTGTGAACAGTGAACAGGACCAGAAAATGAATGAGGTGAGGTATTTAAAATATAAACATTTAAGTTACAAAGACCGACCGAGGAATTCGCCGTGTCCAAAGAAAGAAGAGTACAACTTATTTAGCCGTACAGGCATTAAAATACCAAGTAAATTTGCATGTGCTGCTATTTATCTTCTTTTAATTTAAGCGAGGTCGAAAAATATAGACAAATTACCATTTTTAAATGATGACTGATTTGTGCCCAGGCCCGTATTAACCATTAGGCTAACTAGGCTCTAGCCTAGGGGCGCAAGCTCTCAGAGGGCGCAACAAAAAAAATATTGAAAATATTTTTGTGTTATGTGTATAGTTCTTCCTTGCTCAAATCGCTGTAAAGGCCGTCTTGGAGCTAAATACATGCCAAAAAAAATTCATCTCCGGCGACTGGGCCTTCGCCCCAGACCCCTTGTAACCCACGCAAGTCCATTCAAATATATTGTGCCCTGCCTATTTTAAACCCCACGAGCCGCCACTGGGTTGGGAGTCATTCATTAGAGGGAAGGAGAAGGGAGATTAGGTTGTGCAACATGTAGGCCCCACAGGGTGGTTAGGGCACGGAGTTGGTCTAGCTCAAATGGAACAGCACGTCCACGATTGTGTTAGTTTGTTTGTTTGAGCCTATTTGCCATTTTGATTGTTATAACCACTACTAGCAGGTTAATCTTTGCTACCATGAACTGTGGTAGGCCCTAGGTTACCTTTGTTACTACCAGAATAAATAGGCTACCGGTAGTCAAAATGTCTGCCGATTTGAAGTGCTAACTTGAACACCGCCGACCACACACCTGCGCCTCCAGTACGACAGTATTATACGTATAACTCCATGGTTAGGGGAAACAGGGGGTGGGGGGACATCCCCGATAGGCTGTAGGAGGGGCTTTACAGGGGTAGGGGGGATCATTCATGGAAGTTCCAGCGGAAAGTAGTGGTAAGAAAGGATCTGGGTCGATATGGTTTCTTGGAAAGGACTGTTAGGGAGTGGAATGACTTAGTCTGGGGATGTTGTAGCTAGTGGGTCTTTGAGGGAATTTAGATCGTGTTTAGGGGAAGGCAGTAATTAGGTCTGGGGGGAGTGAGTGGTTGCCACCGGGCAGGGCCCATTTGTAACCATGGTAATACTGTAGTAGAGCGGACGTGGGTATTATAGCGGCTAATACTCCACCTACAAAACCTTTAACGCCGTTGTTTTAAATCTAAAGTGTCTTCTAAACCTTTAACGTCGCTATTTTAAGCGAAAGTACTTTTCCGTTGAAAGTCCTTTATATTTAAAATAGCGACGTTAAAAGTTTTGTAGGTGGAGTATTAGCCATACCCACGTCCGCTCTACTACAGTATTACCGTAACCATAAGAAATTGTTAAGTTATATGTTATGATATTGGTGATACCATAGTCAACCAGCGAGAAAAGTTGTGCACGTATGTGTCTGGGGTAGTAGGGACTAGGGACTTACTAATTAGGTCAGTGTGTCTACAATTGTGTAGTGATGAACTCCCTAAGAAGCCCCAAATCCAGTAGGTAACAACACCAAGTAACCCTAGCCCTTTCCTAATTAGATCCCAGGCCTAGGCCTAATACTTTTTTAAAAGAAATTACCAACATTGCCCTCAGAGGTTTAATCTTAAATACAAATGAAATTTAAAATCAATGCCTATAATAATAATAATAATAATAATTGTGCTCAAACGAATATACTAGGTTACTATTGCTTCAACTCTCTAGGCCCCACAGGTGTCCTGTCAAAGAGGCTAGGTAGGTGGGGCCAACCCCTTGAAAATAAAACCTCTATTAGCACAGAGAATAGGGATGCATATTGAATGAAGATGCCGATTAGCAAAACGCCTTATTGGCTCGAGTTTGTTTTGAAAATTATGAGATCAATAGTGTGGCCCAATTGTTAACAAATAAATAACAATTTTGCATCGGGTAATAAGACAGCAACATAAGAAATTGTTTCAAAATAAAATAACAACTTGTGCTAATCCGTCGTCGAGGTTATGCGCAAGGCAGCACGTACGTTTGCAAAAGCATTTGATTAGGTTTGCGACTAAACATTGAAAAATAACAGTAGAAATAATTAATGTATTTTGTATTACCTGTTTCACTAGGGGTATCAGCGTCTGTTCAATGCTTTTCGTTCTTATTTCCAAAGTGTTTCCTTCTTGCGGCTTTTTGGTGGCCATGTTTGGCCAACTCACCGCCTGCTTGCCTTTGATCACGCCCCTTCACCAGTTCGAAACGGGCGCCAATGAGACGTTCGTTTTTCAAATGATTTTAAAAAAATATTTCGGTCTTGAAATGTTCTTTCACCCAAATAAACTGCAAATTATTTTGAGTGACCGCTACTTGAGGTACATGCTTAATATTTTAAAAGATAGTTTTAAGAAATCTTATGTTCAACTTTGAGTGACCGCTACTTGAGGTACACACTTAATATTTTAAAAGATAGTTTTAAGAAAACTTATCTTTAACTTTTAATGTGCTATTTTTGGCAGTATTGGGCAAGTTCCCAAAAACATAATGCCCAGTTAAAAGTTAGGAACTAGGGCCTCCTAAGCGTTCCTTTCTGTAATAATAATTTTTTCTGGATTTTCTCGAGCGGGTCACATACAGTCTAGAACCACTTTTCGACTCGAATTTTCACCCACAAAATTTGGATGTTCATAAGATATATTTGAATCTTTTTTTCATGCAGATTTTTACTAAAGTAATTTTGGATGATATTTTATGCATGTTCAGTGTAAATTTATTGTGTTTATGAATCATTTAAAGCATACAATCATACTAATGGTAATCTTCATAAATAACTGTTTAGCCCTGCATATTTTAATAATGTTAGTTAAATTTAAACTTTACTTTCAATTCCATGCTTATTTAATGATTTAAAAAATCACAGTTCTGTTTTAGTCTTGAACTAAATTGACAATATTATTGTATAGGGAACACTCCTCAAATTTACTTTTAATATATTTGTAACGTAGTTACATACTAAAAAAAGACGATTCCCCAAAAAAGTCTGACGAAAAATGTGTTTTACTTAGTTTTATGAGGGTATGAATATTCGTGTTTAAATTCCGCGCGTAAACAGGCCTAGCTGACTGTGACATCACAGATTTGTATCGTTTCGTCAGTCTGCCGGTAGGGGTTCCAACGCCTGACAAATTCATCAGTTCCTAGACAATTCCTAACAAAATCCTAGCAAAGGCAGTGGGCCCAAGGTCTTGGTTACCATGGAAACCAGAGTCGATAAAGAAGTTTCCCAAGATCAGGGTCAGGTACATGGTCAGGTAGGTAATCAACCCGTGGATCAAACAAAGTACAATGTTGAATAAACAAATTTGCAGATAAGTAAGTTATTATTTGTTGGCAATGCATGTTATAATATGTATACATTTTTATATTTTACATTATCATTATTACTTATTAGGTATTAGGTGTAGGCTCATGCCTCAGGCAAACTATTAGAATATATTAAATTTCTTGACATGGATTTGACTACATTCAATTCCAGGGGCGCATTCCGATACTCGCTACGTAGCGCAGTAGCCGCGCTCCACCCATTCCGTAATTAGCTCCAAACGCCCCACCTTGTATTCCGAAATTCGCTACTGGAGCGTTCTCAGCGCGCTCCAAACGCTGGAGGTTTTTGGCCCGGCACTAGGAGCGTTCCGTGGAGTGGGGGTAAATCAAGATGTCGGCAACTGAAGATTTACGAAAGGACTGCTGAAAATAGCACGTAAACTGTAAGGATGTCTGAGTAGTCCATTGGTTCTCCAAGTTTAAGGTTTGGAAATAATTGTTGATGAAAGAATCAATGAAATAACCATTAATTAAGCATTCTTCAAATTAAGCAATCTGATAATTTCACGGTCAGCCATGCTTTAAACGCTACACCCGTTCCAAATGTTGGAGCATAATCATACGCTCCACTGCGCTACAGAGACGCTACAGCCGTAGCGACTGGAGCGAATATCGGAATGCGCCCCAGGTTCTCTAGTCCACTGAATTTCCTAGCGGACATTTGGGGAACCTCCGGGGAGCGTGTGGTGCAGCGCATGCGGAGATCTATTCAACTATTATTTTCTTATGACGTCACGCAATGTCCGGAGAGTTTTAGTCCCGCTTCGCCACTAGCCAATTTAAAACCTTCATAAATACGCAAAAAAATCGTTAAAGTTTTTAAAATAAATTTATATTTGTGTATATTTCTTATTATTTTTATGTTAATTACAATTAAGTTGCATAATAGAGCTGAGGAGCATACCCTATTGGCAGTGGTCACGACCATGCAGTAAAAAGACTGACAATGATCTCAAAAGTACAGTCACTTCAAGAAATATATAAATAGTAACTTAATGACTTAAGAAACACTTTGTTACGTACAATAAACCAAATACCAAATACGTAATAACGTAACTAAATGTTCTTTACAAAATAAAAGTGGCTTAATTGTTGGTATTGTGGTTAAGAGTCCTGGAGCCATCCTTGTAACGAGGAACATACTAAATTAAATTCCAAGGTTGTTCCGAAATCTGAATTAGCCTTGTTAATTCTAGCGCTGTCCGCGGGTGTAATCGTGTCCAGTTAGATTAATTGGTGTTTTTTACTTTATATGTTGGTTTCTAGATGGTCATTGTTTGCTCGTCAATGGTGTCGGCGCCTACAGGGTTGGCTCAAGGAGGTTCTACGTAGTATAAAATCTGGAGTTGGCGCGGTATGGGAAAGCTAGTTGCGAGCGGTGAAGCCATCACAGTCGGACACATTAGGCCGGGACTGTTTGTGAATGATGTGATGATTATCAAAATAAAAACCTACAATATTCCGTTCAATCAAATTGACTTTACATTAAAAATTAAAATATAATAAACACAAACCGCAAACATACTATTTATTTTACATGCATATTGCAGCAGGCATCTTTCAAGGTCGCTGTCAAAACTTTATAAATACTGGCATAAATTATTATTGTTGTGATTGAATAGCCCAAATAACAAAAGACTATGATAAGTCACTCCCGCACAGCTCCGTCAGGCTGTTGTTTCTGTACTAATGTGGCGGACAGATGCTTCACTCACACCGACCACGCCGCCTTTCGATGTTCTACTACGTAGAATTTGACACATTTTATATATTGCGTTATTTTACTTCTATAAAATTGCTGTTTGGGAAAGAATGTAATATTTTCTTAAGTAAATGTGAAATAGTAGGGGCCCTACTCGGATGCTCCTTAGAAATTAAAAACAATTTCTTTCATTTCAAATAAATAGATTAAAATTAATTCAGCCAAGCATTCATTAATCCTTCTTTTATTTTAAATTAAAAAACACAATGACATGTGTAATTATGCTGAGATGTCTTAAATGAACAAAAGTATCAGAAAGTATTGTTAAGACTTACGAGTACTAAGTAAGTTATATAATTCTGAATAATACTAATATAATGTACATTCTGTATACATGGTTAGTACTACAACATAATATAACTAGGAAAACGCTTAAGTCCCGCCGCGTTGTTGGATGAGCGTAATTGGTGCATTGAGTTGTTAAGTGTTATGCGGATTTTCTGTTGTACTGTGAAAAAATCATTACTTAGTTGATTTTTTTAAATTAATTTAAATTAAATAAAAAATAAACTTTAATTTTAATTTTATTTAATTATTCGTAATTTTAAAAAAGAAAAAAATCGTAAAATTTCGATTTTCATAACAAATAATTTTTCGATTGCGCTCAGATTTCACACGAATATATAAATTCATGAAATTAAGGTTCTGTGAAAAAATCATTACGATCGGATAAAGCATGTAGGTGCTATAAGCCAAAGAAATTTGAAAATCCAAAAAATTCCAAAAATTGCGATTTTTTAAAGAAATTTATCTTTTGATAACGCTCAAAATTCACACAAATATATCAATTCATAAAATAAAGGTTGTGTGAAAAAATTATTACAATCGGACAAAGCATGCAGGTGTATGAATCGAAGAATTTTGTTAAAAATCGAAAAAAATCGTAAAATTGCGATTTTCATGAGAAATAATTTTTCGATCGATTTTTCCCCCCGTGCAGTTCTTCGTTCAGAGATTTCATAGACCTCCATAAAATTTCATCGCAATTGGAGTATTGGTTTAGCCGGAATCGTGTTCACAGACACACAAAAATACAAAAAAAAAAAGAAAGAAAAAAAAAAAAAACATTCCGGATTTTTTTCTCCAGTGTAGTGAAATGGAATCTTCGCTTCGCTCGCTACGCTCATCCAAAAATAAATAAACTAATGGCGTTTTCCATTGGCATGCACTCGGCGAGTGCAGAGATGTCATTGTTGTCAACCTCCACTTGAATAACATTACAAAACTGAACATGAATGAAAAGACAAGTGGCAATCCAGTGCACACTAGTGCGACCTGAGTGCGGCCAATGGATAACGCCATAACATACCTAGTGAAACTATTCTTTTCTACTGTATTTGTGAATTTACATATACAGACACATTAAGGTAATAATCTCATCCTCTCTTAGCTGGTTAATGTTTTACACCTACTTTCTATGTACTTGTAACTTGAGACTGTGAGGTGAAAGATCGTGATCCACGATTAAACATAGACAGGAAAAAAAAAACAATCTGTTTGATGAACATAATAGGTGTGCTGCCAAATTGAGTCAAATTTCCAACGAGTCATAGTGCTTTGGACTTAAAATCTGTAGCCGTTGCACTGCTAGGTTGAAAATACCAAAAGTGAGTTTTGCTCATTTTCAGGGATTAAAAAAATTACAAACATAATTGCGACATTTGTGATTAATTTAATAAGACTAGGTATTTAATTGTAAGCTATCAAAGAAACATACTACATATTTTATAGTAAATTAAAGTAAGTTTCAACAACAGTAAGTCAATTCTTGGTAGACTCAATCAATGATATTTAACATCCAAGTAGGCTAGATAGCCAGTCGGTCTCCAATACGTCCAAACAGGCACGAGCGTACCAAATTGACCTATTCAAGATGGCGAATTGGTGCTTCAATTTATGCTTAACATTATGTTTTAAAATGCTATTAAGTATTTTTCTGGATTCATGATTACTTTTTCGGGTAGACCGAGTAAGTGTAGGCAAATTATTACTAAATTATCTTGAAAAACCGTTTCGTGGCCGCTGTGGACCACATTGTCAAGGTGACTGAAGATGTTATTGTTTGTCGTTGTTTGCCGAAAAAGAAGTCATGAATGTGTATAACCGAGAAAGCTTCAAACAAACCATTTTTCTGGATTGTTTTGATAAGGTTTTAGCTTGTGCAGCATAGGAATGCACAAACGGAAACAATAAGAAGTTATTTCATACGGGAATTTAATAATCATTTGGTGTTAATGCTTGATATGCTCACTTCTCCGTCACCTGTCAACCTGACAGCGCACTTGAAAAACATTCAGGCTATAAATCGCTGTCGGGTTGACAGGTGAGAGACAAGTGAGCATATTAGGCATTAAATTGAAGTGCACAATTGCCATCTTGAATAGATCAATTTGGTGACAAATGACGATTTGACACCCCGTGGACTGATGATTGGCGATCTAGCCTACTATAGATGTTAAATATCATTGTACTCAATATAACTTTCATTAATTTAGAAAATTGTTAAGTCTCAGTTCTCAGTATGGGCTATTCATAACTACAATACATATTATTATCATTTTTCATTATTATTATTATTATTATTATTATTATTATTATTATTATTATTATTATTAGTATTATTATTATTTATTATTTCCAACCACTAGTCATAAAATGATGCTAATTGGTAATTTTCAACACTTTGGGTACAAACATAGTTTCAGCTTGCTGATTTCTTTTATACTGTATATTGAAGTGGTTGTTAGGTTGGTTTTGTTTTGTTTTGAACCTCTTTATGCAATTATGATATTTGTGACAATACTTTCTTATAGATGTAGGCTGTGGTAGAAATTGTGTGGCTCGTTGGTTTTGTGGTTAGCCTATCTGCTTCCAATACAGAAGGTCCAGGGTTCGATCCCCGCTAAGAAGTTTTTTAACTTCTGATTTGGACTTATGTCCATCAGTTCTTGTCTTAGGAATTTGTAAACGGTGACTTTGGAGCCGTCCCAGCAACGAGGCACATAATAAATTTAAAATTGTTCTGATTTGGCCTTGTTGATTCTGGCATTGATCCGCGGGTGTTCGCACTGTCCATACCACTGATTGCTATATTTTCTATTAAAAATATCGATCTTTGGTTGATTATCGTTCACTAGTCGATTGCGTCGGGGCCTGCAGGGTTGGCTTGGTCACTTTGGTTTACTGCCCCCCACTGAAAATCAGTTGTGTGACTGAGTGGGTAGACTCTAAATACGGATTTATTTATTTATTTAATTATTTATTTAATTGGACTTTTTTTCACAAACAACACACTTCAACATTACCACGTATTTGATTTGAAATGTGTCACATTCTGATGTGACACCTGGTCAAAGTTGTTTACGTAAGGAAAATCAATTTTGTATACCTACTAGGAAAACGCTTAAGTCCCGCCGCGTTGTTGGATGAGCGTAATTGGTGCATTGAGTTGTTAAGTGTTATGCGGATTTTCAGTTGTGCTGTGAAAAAATCATTACTCAGTTGAGAATTTTTTTTAAATTAATTTAAATTAAATAAAAAATAAACTTTAATTTTTAATTTTTTTAATTAATCGTAATTTTAAAAAAGAAAAAAATCGTAAAATTTCGATTTTCATAAGAAATAATTTTTCGATTGCGCTCAAATTTCACACGAATATATAAATTCATGAAATTAAGGTTCTGTGAAAAAATCATTACGATCGGATAAAGCATGTAGGTGCTATAAGCCAAAGAAATTTAAAAAATCGAAAAAAGTCGTAAAATTGCGATTTTTAAAAGAAGTTTATCTTTCGAAAACGCTCAAAATTCACACAAATATATAAATTCATAAAATTAAGGTTGTGTGAAAAAATTATTACCATCCGACAAAGCATGTAGGTGTTATAAATCGAAGAATTTTGTTAAAAATCGAAAAAAATCGTAAAATTGTGATTTTCATGAGAAATAATTTTCCGATTGCGCTCAAAAACGTGGCAGTTCTAAGTTCAGAGATTTCGAAGGCCTCCATAAAATTTCATCGCAATCGGAGTATCGGTTTAGCCGGAATCGTGCGGACAAACAGACAAAAATACAAAAAAAAGAAAGAAAAAAAACATTCTGGAATTTTTTCTCCAGTGTAGAATGGAATCTTCGCTACGCTCACCCAACTAGGGGCTTTCATATTTTTGGGGAAAATAAAGTTGAGCTGCCCAGAACTCAAAACAGATTGTTGCACTAACCTTATTAGGGTAGTAATTAATAAATTGCTTTAGCTTCTAAAAAGCTAATTTTTGAAAGCTGTCATATCTCTTACTTCTAAAACCTTTTGCATTCATTGACAATATTAGTTCAAGATCCTCTAAATTCAAATTCAAATTCTCTTTATTAGTAATGGCAACTTCACTTCTTTTGAATATTAACCATTAGTTTACTAATAGGTACTATTTATTTAAAATGACAAAAATTGTGGATCAGCCTTTTGGGCCTACTTTGTTTAAGTTTGTATTAAAATATAAACCGCTATATTTAAATGGAACCGCATTTATCTCAAAAATGTTCCTTGTCAATTATTTATACAAATACTAGTAGGTAAGTATAGAAAATAGAAATAGTACTAACTACTAAGTATGGTGGTTCCTTGTCCATCCTGGTGACACACTAGTGAATCTTGGCCAACCTGCAATTACAGTATTTTAAACTAAAGCCCTCTGATTGACTTATTCATCCACCAATGACATCCGCATCGACAAGTTTGCTTCAGAAGAATTTTTATATATGCATACAACATGAAATCGAATAAAAAAAAAAAAAAATCAAATCCATCTAGGCAGGAATACAACAACTTTTTGTTCCGTGTGTATTTGTAATAATCTATTTACAAACATGTTCCTAATAAGTACTGACAGTCTTATTTTAGGAAAGCTTCATGGTGACAATGCCTACTCCACAGAGACTCCTACTACTACCACTCTTAGTGTTGTGAGGCCTACTGAGTTAATTCATTGCAATGTAAAAAATGGATATGGTTTGGTTTTACTACTAGGTCTACTGTACAATGCAGAATATAATGTAGTCAGACCTCAATTATCCAGCTGCTATGAGAATGTGTAACCCCTCCACTCGTTTAGTGAACAAGATCCGGCTTGGCCGAAACAGTTTTTGAATTTTTCCTATTTTGGGGGAAATAATTTGTGGGCTTACTATTGCCAGTCACTCCAATAATAATGCTATTATTAGCAGCATATCGATTTAAATATTAGCTTCCTTTCCTTTCTAAAGATAGAATTGCTTTTGTAAGGTTATTAACTGCTGTAATCTTTTCCCTTTCAATCTTTTTCTTTTCCTCCCATCTTTCTTTTCTTTCCTTTTTCCAATCAAGGAGCATAAGCTTCAACCACTGATCGTCTCTGTTGCTAGGACACACCTTACTCGGTTCAGAAACTTCTTCTTCCAGCTCACTTAGCAACCTTCTCAGATCTTGATTTTTTGTTGGTTGTAAATCACTTGAAAGTTTACTTGGTGAAGGCATTTGTTGAAGCGTACTTGTATTGTTATTTTCACCCGTTACATTAGTAGGAAGTACTTTAAAAACATAACCATGATGTTCATTGAATGATACTTCCATTTCTACTGGTGACTTCTCGTTTGATAAATCTCCATAAAAGTCATGGAACGCTTTAAAATAGGGCCAATTGGGTTTTGCAAAGTGAGTCCCTTTAATTCTGGAATATAACAGTCTATATGTGCGCTTTAGATTTCTCCACTTAACATTACATTCTGTACCAGAAACGGTGCCAGTGTGAATGACTTCGTTTACCTTTTTTGATACATCATTCCAAAGAATATAGCGCTTGCAATGAGGGTTTTGAAACTTTTCTTCCATTTCAATACGGGTTTTGATTAGTGTTTTGACAGCTGATTGGACCCAGTATTCTGAAAAAGAAATAGGTGTCAAATTAGACGAGTGAGCACAGCGAACGAAGTCTTACAATTCAAAATAAACAGTGCTTATTCTGTGATGTGAAAAAATTCCAAGTTCTAAAAATCAGCCAAATCAATGAACCTATTGAGCTGAAATTTTAAACAGACATCCGGTACAAGTTTACTGAGAACTGCTAACAAAATGAGCAGAATCCGTTAAGATTTAAACCTTCAAGAAATAATAAATTGAAAAATAGGCTGAAAATGAGTAGGATTTAATTTAACGGCAATGGTTTTGTTCTCAACGATTTTATTTTCTATTTGTTATGCGATGACCGCACGCTCAAGGGTCCCCGAATACCTCTGGGAGATTGAGTAAACCTTGAAATCCTAACACGTATTTTGTACTGGCTATGTTTTTCATAGTACCATTGAGTATAGAACATGATAGCACTGTGTATGCATTTCAAAACATGTTCTATACATTTTTAAATACAATCCAGAAATTATCAAATCTATCCCGACCAGGGGTTTGAACCCAGGTGCTCCACATTTCGAGTATAAGGGCGCCTTAGCCAACAAGCCTAGGGCTAGAAAAACGCCAAAGTCGTTGTTGGACGAGTGAGCAAGTCATGTGTTGAGTACCCGCAAACATTCGCATTTAAACGAGTGAGCTAGTCTTAAGTTAGTATAAGGACCCGTCAACTGTAAGGCCAAAATGCGCCACTCTAGCCTATGATAGACTAGGGAGGAAAGACCCTGTCTAGGTCCAGACTTAGGTAGGGGGAGGAAATGGAATTTTACCGCCATTTATTGGGTACTCAACAAATGGTTAGCTCACTCGTCTAACAATGACTTTGTCGTTTTCCTAGTATATGTAATTAGACGAGAGAGCGCAGCGAAGGAGTCTTACAACGCAGGTCAATAGGAACGACACTCACTGTGAGAATGTCTGTTTGTTTGTTCGATGCCAAACGACCAAAACAGATCGAGCTGAAATTTTAAACAGACATCCATGACCAGTCAACTGAGAACTGCTAGCAAAATGATCAAAATCCGTTGCGATTTAAACCTACAAGAAATAATAAATTGAAAAATAGGCTGCAAATGCGTAGGATTGAATTTAATGACAATGGTTTGTTCCTAAAAAAATAATTTGTATTGAAATTTTTTTTTTCTATGTAGGCGGTTACCCCCCAAAATTCCGCTCGGAGAAACCTTGCAATCCTTACTCGTATTTTGTACTGGCTATGTTTTCCATAGTAATGTATATATATGCATTTCAAAACATTTTTTTTATGTTCCAGAAATAATAAAATGATCCAGAAATAAAAAAATCTATCCCGACCGTTGACTGAACCTGGGTCTCCCACATTCCGGGTATAAAGGTGCCTTAGCCGACTATACGAGAGTTTCAGATGACGTCACACCGACTGTCATGGCCGACTGGTGGGCAAAAGTTACGTTGGCGCCATATAAACACGTTCAAACCAATCGAATATGTATTCTAGAATCTGTTATTAACGTTTTAGCAAGGAAACAATGGAAATGAAAGGTCTGGGTTTTTCAAAAACAATTAAAAGCTGGAGCCTTGTAAAAGCAGGTCCAAGGGCTATGACAGCTGGTCACTTAATCACGTGCTGCTTTAGAAATAGACATACCATTTTGTGGTTGACAAAAAGTATTTCAATATTAGCCTACTGGAAGATCATTTTAGCTATCCAATTATTTACATTTTGCGTCATATAAACCTTTTAATCAGTGTAGGCGATGAAAAATATGTGATTTCTTCCTATCCACCTATTGTCAGCCATGTTCAAATAATTGCATTCTTTGCTCACCACGGCCCAAAGTTGGGAGATACTACGCTGCCCAAGGCCTTTCTGAAACTCGCGTATAGACTAGGAAAACGCCAAAGTCATTGTTATTTGTTAGACGAGTGAGCGAGTCATGTGTTGAGTACTCGGGAACATTTGCATTTAAGTTGATTGTATAAGGTATAAATGATTTAGAGTTTTGAGTTTAGTTGGTATATAAGGGCACGCCAACTGTAAGGTCATAATGTGCCACTCTAGCTTATGATAGGTTAGGGAGGAAAAACCCATGCTGGATCCAGTGGATTCCAGCTTTAGGTAGGGGGAGGAAATGAAATGTTCCTGGGTACTCAACACATGACTTGCTCAATCGTCTAACAACGACTTTGGTGTTTTCCTAGTTAGTTGTTAAGTAATTTATAGTTTATACTAGAAAGCTAGCAGCTTAGCAAATTAAACGTACATAACAATAAACATCTATAGTAGTTGTAGGCCTATCTATCAGATATATGGTATCATAGCATAGGCCTACTTGGGGAAACAAAATAAAATGAAGGCGCTTATATGAATGCATACAAATGATGAATTATTGATTGAACAAGTGCATTCACCTTTAAAGTGAAGGCCTACACTGTTTGCCCAGGAATATAAGGAAAAATAGCGGAAAAAAATGAAACACAGCTAAATTTTTTCTCAAGATACTAAGTTAGGTATGTTGTTTAACATACTAAAAGTCCCCACCTGTACCGCGTGAGCTTCCTTATATATGACCTTGAAATGACCCCGATAAACGTTTGTTTAGGTTTATCTCGTAAATGGTGGAAATTAGAAAACAATGTTTCAAACAAATAATGTTTCATACTAAATTTCTCACAAAAAAGTTCAAATCCATTTTTTCACCAGATCACTCCTTCCCCTTAAAAATCCAAGATTTAAAAATCAACTTTTAATGGAAATATTGAACTGTAAAAATTCTTATGAAAAATGATTTTAAAATGCATATTGTATTTACATAAAACATGCTCTCACACTTTGACAAGGTAACATAAGGTGTCAACAGTTGATTGAAAGAGGGTGTGGTTTTTATTTAGGTGGCGAGAGGGAGGGGAGGGGTAGCTTCAGCTCAATAAAAGTAAATGTAATCAACAATCAGAAATGTTTATTGCATTATAATCGTGTTTATTGAATACATTCTCGTATGATAGTTTCCACACCACCTTAGAGGTATAGAATTTGGCGCGTTTCTGTATGTGGAATGTATCCCCAATATAGGCCAGTAGGGTAGTTTGTTAGAATTTTAATCTCTGGTCGCATCCATGTGTCTCTTCATCGGCTTCCTCGATTCCCATTTCATCATCTGACGTTTCATTTTGACTTGATAACGTATCGACGGTACTCGGTTCATTATCATTGCCGTCATCATCTCGACCACTTCTGTCGGTGTTGCGACTTGCATCTTCTCCATCTTCTTCCTTCTCGAACGATGATTGCGGTAAAACATGTTCAATATCCTCTTCCTGAACGTCATCGACATCTTCGTCGTCCTTTATTTCAAGCCTTCCTGCGTTTTCACACGAAACTCCACTGCAGTGCACGCCCCCGTCTGGGCTCGGGGTAGAATTGGGCCAGAGCATGGCTCTGCTAATCGTACAAGGCGATTCAAGAGAAAAGTCCACCTCGCAAACATCAGCTAGTACGAGGGGTGTATATTACACCTCGAAACTAGAAATGAGCTATGCCAATCGTTGTCGGGGACACCCCCCCCCCTTCCCTTGACGAGCTCCCCGACGACGTTGACAGTGACACAACGAACGATGACAAAGACGATGACGACCGCGACATGAGAAACCCCCTTTCCTCCCCTTACCCGTGGCGGGTTCTGATCAGCATGGGCCCCTCCTTCCCATATCCCCTAGGCTAGAAATGGGTGCATTATGACCTAACGGTTAACACGTCCTTAATCCAAATATAACCAAGCAAATATTTGAACACCTTAATCCTGTTTTTCGGCACCCACAGGCTTCACCGCATCCTTTCAAGCAACCCCAAAAAAGTGAGTCCAAGATATGTTGTGGTGCTGGCCCCAAGGTTGATGGAGTTGGAGAAAACAAGGTTCTAAACACCAGCCCCAGTTTTCTGGAAGTAGTTTATTCCCTTTCCACAATTGCACCTGATGGTAGACACGAAGGCTGTGCAATTTGGCAGAGACTTGAGTAGGCGGCAAAACAGATAAACGTTTCTTCCCGACTGCAACACCTTTCTTGAAACATTTAAAACAGTGTTTGTTCAGCGGTTCTGTGATCATGCACCGTATAGACCAAGGAATAGTTTTGTTCCGGCTTCGGCTATTTCCTCTTGTAAAGCCGTTTCTATATTTTCCAGCATTTTGCAAAATGATATTATTCCCTTGTTGAAAATAGCAGAGGTACAATCACATCCTGAGAAAGCGTGTAGGAAGAAAATGTTATCCTTAATTAAGAAGAGGTTTATTACTATGTGACAAATACAGCATAGTTGCCACCTTGCTTCTTCCCGGTTTTATGAAAAATATTTCTGATTCTACAGGTGCAGTTGCTGTTAACAGCACAAGTAGGTCTATGTCCTCTCCAACTATAACACAGTTTTTTTCAGACATCGAACAGTCAATAGCAGTTTGAAAAATCAGAGTATCAGCGTCTCCATCATGCATGCTTGAATTCAAAGTCATTTTCAAGGAACTTTTTCATAATGAAGGAAATCAGCTTGTTCTTATTATGACTATTGGACAAGAAGTTCTCTTGAGCCGCAATCATGTTCATTTTCTCGTGAAATTCTATATCCGGAGAAAACTTTTTGGAATATCTACGAGATCTTTCGGATACTTTTGTATCACAAGTTTTTTTCTGAATATCCATAAAAAACAATACAACATTTGTTTCCATAGTGTCTTTTGATGTAAGAAACGTATACTTCAAACAGGATCCTGTATCTCGATTTGTTTAGTCGGGAAACACTCCCGTAGGTGTAATTGATATTGTTTAAATTAAAAATTCCCGGTTGGGGCGGACTTTTTTAATTTCTGAATTGTAGTAAATAGGATCCTGTAAGTTCCCCCAGCGGGCCACACAAAACGATGGAAGAGCAAACTTCCATATATTACGTAGAAACTGCCAGTTGGGACTGTATTTCCCTGATTCTTTTCAAATATTGAATATATATATAGGTGCCTTATTAGTTTTTCTCATTCCATTTTTATCAAACAGAGAGAATGGGTAAGGTAACAATTCATACTCAAAATAACTTTCTAAATCTTCTTGCGATTTCACGGAAACTGATATGCGCTGAAAAAGTTGCAGAGGATCAGCGGCTACGACATGACCTTGAATTTTTAAAGAATTTTTACCTTTGCTAAAGTCTGCACTCGATCTTTAGTTTGACATCGCCAATTTCTTTTCCATTTTGTTTCTTTAAAGCTCTGCAGCCGACAATGTAAGCATCATGGGAGTTGATTTTTTCATCCCCTATACAATCCCACTTGAAATTGACATACACTCGCCAATGATAGCCACGCCTTATTCAAAACGTCACAACTACAACCAAGAACAGAAGTCAATCTTGATCTGAGAAAACACCCTAAAATCACTCTGGGTCACAACCAAGTTTGCAAGACATTTTAACTTGTGTTTTTTAAGCGTTGTTGCCAGATTTCTGAAATTATCAAAAACGTGGGTTAACTTTTCCTTGATTTTGGAGAGGGAGGAGTGAACTAGCGATAAAATAGGTAAGGACCTTTTTTGTAGACTATTAAATGTACAACAATATTTGCTTGAAGTAGTTTTTTCTAATTTCTACCATTTGCGAGATAAAACTAAACAAACGTTTCTCGGGGTCATTTCAAGGTCATATTATAAGGAAGCTCACGCGGTACAGGTGGGGACTTTGAGTATGTTAAACTACATACCCAACTCAGCATATTGAAAAAAAAAATCAGCTGTGTTTCATTTTTTTCCGCTATTTGCCAAATTTTATTCCATAATTCCTGGGCAACTCAAAAACTTTGTTTATATTTTCTTACTATTAGTAAACTATCTTAGAGTTTGTGTTTTTTACATGGGTACCAGTAGTAAAATTACCAGTGAAACTTGGACCTTGCAGCAAAAAGACCATGCAAGTGTGTGTGAAAAGTTGTGACACAATTTCAACCAACCAAAATCATTTCTTCATTTCTGAACTAATTGTTGATTACTTTTTTTTTAATTGTAATTTTACAATGCCACTACACTGTTGAATTGTGTGGTAATTGGTAACATTAAAGATAATAAAATATACTTACTATAAGAGCTATCCAATTCATCTTCTTCACCAGTATCTTGAAGAAAAGTGTCTGTTTTGCTTGTTTGATCAGTACTTTTGCTACCATACAGCCCATCAATTAGCTTATAATATGGCCAAGAAGAAGAATTTTCTCCAGTGTCATTTATACGGGAACAGATTTTTCGATAGGTACCTATTAAGTTTCGCCACTTGCAATGACAATCTGCACCTCTGAGTTTGAGAGGGTAGACAGAATTTATCTTTGCTGCCACATTTAACCATAAGGTTGATTTCTTTTTATTTTGAGACTTGAATCTGTTATCCATTTCTATTCGTGTTTCTACTAATAATCTTGTAACTCCGTAAGTCCATACAGCTGCAAGAGAGATCAAATATAAATATCTTAATTTAAAGGTCACGTGACTGATCCTAATTATGTGTACCGGTTTATTAATTCAAGTTTTAAATGAGAACACATGTGTCTGTGCTGCCAGTCTGAGTAATAACCCAAGTATCTTTTATTAGGGAAAGACAAGAACATTTTAGTTTATCCTAAAGTCTTTAAAATGCAAAAATTTGAATAACTTTTTTTACTAAAGAAGAAAAAAAAATTGTTTCAATTATTTTTTCTTAAGGCTGTTTGACCGCATTTTATTTTTTCCCCAAATATGTTACCAAGTTAAAATATAGTGAATGGCTTTGAAACCTGGCTCTATTAGAAAATTAAAACTATATTTTTCAAATTTTTCTGATCGGGCACACGGCAAATATTGCCTCTTCAAAATAATTTTGAACTTCAATTCGCCCAAGCACACCATTCAACGTAAGTAGAACTGTGTTTTTGTGACATTAATTTTCAACTGGTTTTCTAGAGGCTGACTGAGAGAAAAGTTTTTTTTTAACACAATTATTGTCTTTCCTGCAAATTATTTCGTCAATGGCAATATTTTGTACCGATTTGTACCGCCAAATGAAAAAAAATCACAGAAAAGACAATTGTTTTAAAAAATCTCCCCCGATTCGCGGATTATGATAGTTTTCAAATTCATATCATGTTTCATGATGGCTGGGTGACACATAGAAATTGCCCAAATTGGCTTGCTGTAGCATTTGAGTGTGTTAGCGCACCACGGCTTTGATGCCGCGCCCTCACGGGCACCTAGATCATTGAATACAAATGAAAATGTACCTTTTTGAAATGTAATAACTTTTTGTAGAGTCAACCCACTACATTTCTATTAAAAATCAACACCTTTTAAAACAAATAACTAAGGACACTTTTGTAATTAGTCTACCCACTCAGTACTCCTTTTCTCTATTTGAATCACATCTGGAGGCCAAGTCTTGAGACCACTCGTTTCGAGTCGAGAATTGAGTCAAGTCTCTCATTCTATGTCACCGGTGACTTGGGGTAAACGATAATCGGTAGCTTGAGACCATTTTCACGGCTTGAGGCTCCGCCCCCAACAATCCCATAGTGACCAATAGAAAACTTTGTTACAAAATAAAATCGATCAAATTCACAGCTAGTTAGATTGAAATAATCGATCTCTTTATTATGAAAGCTGTGCTATTTTGTTTTTGTATTGTTGTTTTGTTGTTGTTTTTGAAAGGTAGGCCTAGATATCCAATGTCAGATAATTTTTTAAATGGAAATATTTAATTTAAACTTGGTGTTTGATCAATTTGGAAAGGGGTGATGCATGTATTAATACGGGTACGTTAATTTGCCGGTTGCTAGCTCACTGTGTTACATCTATAATTGCATTTACAACGTCCAACTAGATTGATATGTCACAATTTATAACTACCAAATCAATAACAAACTGTTTTGATCGTCTCAAATCGACAAAGTTCACAAGTCACCACCAAATACCTCGTGGTTTGAAACGTGAAAAAACATTCGTTCCAAGTCACCGTGCGACTCGTGAACTTGTCCCCAAGACTACCGATTTGGCAATTTTGAGCGACTTGGAGGAATTTCTCGACTCAGAACGTGTGCGAGTTGAAACGAGTGGTTTCAAGACTTGGCTTCCTGAGGTAAGGAACAGAATTTTGGGGAATGCCAACTCACATTGATCACCAGAAAAACTCTGTTTATATAAATAAAATTCTCTACAACCTTGTTCCAAATAAGAAATCAAATATATACCTCAATATATTAAATTCAAAACTGAGCTGACAAAATTGTTACTACAAAAAGCTTACTACAGTGTACTGTTACAGTGTACCGGCTGACGTGAAGACTTCCAGACATTTCAATATTGATATTAGGAACCATTTCAAAATTTCTTAATGAGAACGCATCAATCAAGTAATGACATGCTGGAAGTAATCAAATTATTGTTTACCATTATTTGTACACCCTTGACTGTCAATTGTTCACCATCATTTATTCACCCTTTCACTATCTCATTTTATATATTTTGTAACATACCATCATTGTTCACCCTTTACTAGCTATTGTTTACTGTCATTTGTTCACCTTTTACCATCTAATTTTGTATTATTTGTTAATTTATTTCTATTGTATTTTATATTGTGGTTTTAAGACGTATAACTAAGCATAGTAAGTTAGACACTTTGTGACTGGGGCCTCATGGCCCTTTTCTAACTTTCTATGAGGTTGTACATCTTAATATTCGATTATCTGTACAATTTCTAAAATAAAATAATAATAATATAATACAGTAAATGACTTTATTACAGAAACTGACCTACCGTAATGATAAAGATCAGTTTATTGTTTATGGTACAATATTTGAAATTTGTAAATTAAGGTTATTCTTATTAATTCATTTTTATTTTTTATCCAAGTTACTGTACCTAATAATGTAATAATTTTAAGTACCGTATCATTGGATTTTGGCAGTGGGCCTATGTACGTATTAATATGAGAGACAATGTGATGAAAAATTACTGACATGGCCATGATGGATGGCATTTTATTATTAGTAGGTATTTTATACTAGAGGCTATATACTATTTTGTAAAATATATTATAGGCCTATGTTAAATACTTAAGTAAGAACTAGTGTGTAAACCGAAAAAGGACTACACAGTGAAAACTGTTAAACTGTAACTATGTATTGTTATTTGTTGTCCTTAATAAATAAATAATAACAAAACTAATGTTCAGAACCAGCCCTGTTGACGCCGACATTATCAAGCAACAATAATGATGGCCAATAGCCAACAAATTATTTGAAAACAAAACGATCATTGGTTGGGCACGATTCTTCTGCGGATGATACCAATATCTACAAGGCTAGTTCAGTTCAGACCAAATTTGTATTTAATCTGTGTGCTTAGGGCGTAGTACATTTTAATAATACGGTTAATTATTTATTGTCAATAATATCTGTAATCGAATCTGGGACCTCAAGCATTGGGCACATGGGCAAAACCCAATGGACCTACAAGCTACACTCAACTATAAAAAAAACTATCTCTATAGCAATTATATGATAAGGGCCATGTACAAATTAAGAGCATGTGTTTGTATGTGTTTAAAATAACTATAAATACCAGCAGGTTACATTCAACACGACAACGGACCAGCAAAGATCCAGGGTGTACTGTGTATGGCAAGCTACAAAGTGCAAAACAACCACACAATCCAAAATCTCAAATGAGCTGTTGATGCAGACCTACCAGTTTTTTCTTCTTGAATGCAATCTCCATTATGATTTACAATAAAACCTTGATAAGTTTCATGAAACATTTTAAAATAAGGCCACACATATGGATCTTCACCCCTTTCATTATAATCCAATTTGCTTTTGTATGTGCCCAATAACTGCATCCATTTGGTTTTACACGCTATGCCCGGGTGAGGTAATGATGAAACACAATTGATCTTCTGGGATATTGATGTCCAAAGCTCATCACTGTCATTACTCGTGTCAGAGAAGATTCCTTGCATTTTGAGGCGGGAAGATATTAATAACTCTATATCCGAAGACGGCCACAACTCTGAAATAATGCAACAAAATTAATTTTTGAACGACTTTTAAATAAATTAATATTAACATGGCCGCACCCCTAATTAGATCACTCAAATAAAAAAAAAGTATGTTATAAATACTATTGAGTATTGCTAATGGCTATAAATAATGGTCACACTTTTAGTCCGTGATGGTGAAAACTTATTTTGTGACTATACTAGAAAAGAATAATAGTTTTTAATGTTAAGCTATAGCAGGTTTTGTATTGTTTTATTAGTCATACAGTATTGAGAAAAGCACAATGGTGGATTCACAATTGTAATATTAGATGTCGTCAAATAAGTTAAGGTAGGTAGGTAGGTAAGAAGTTAAGCTATGGTATGGTAACTAGGAAAACGCTAAAGTCCTGTCGCGTTGTTGAGCGAGCACCGGTACGTGCAACACGACCCGAGTACGACATTCCCATAATGTTAAATACCAATAAGTCTTTAGGTCTTGACCGATTTAGCTGAAAATTTGTAAAATAGGAGAGAATGGATAAAATCCACCGCCATCTAGAGGGCCTTGACATCATTTCTTTGGGAAAACTATTTTAACTCTTGATTACTTCTAGGTGGCAGTGCATAGTGACCAGAATTCTCGTGCGACTTTTCGTTGCCATGGTAACGTTACTTTTGTTAAAATGTAATTTCTATCTACACTACTTATCGGATCAAAATAAAATTAACATATTCGTGACCGGACGGACATTCTAAATGATTTGGCTACCTCAGATTTTGTCGCCGTTTAGTTTTAAAAAAAACTTTAGATTAACTTTAATGTAACTTTATAACTTTCTGAACGATTTTGCCACAAAACTAATGGCATTCAATTGGGAACGAAGCTTGCGGATGGTCAAAATTTCAACTCTTTCCGAGCCTCCGTTCGACCGCTATCATGATCCAAAAAAGCTGCGCGACTTTCCGTTGCCATGGTAACGGTACTTTGTTATAATGATTTCCATCTACACTACTTATCGGATCAAAATAAAATTAACATGTTCGTAACCGGACGGACATTCTAAATGATTTGGCCACCTCAGATTTTGTCGCCGTTTAGTTTGAAAAAAAAAACTTTCGATTAACTTTAATGTAACTTTTTAACTTTTTGAACGATTTTGCCACAAAACTATACAGCAACCCGCATAGGTGGTATGTACATGTGTGCAAAGTTTCAGGTCGATCAGAGAAATGGTGCGACCTGTACCGAAGCAGTAACAGAAAAAAAAACAGACATTCGAGCCATAAGAGTCAAGTGGAGATGCTCGCTACGCTCGCTCAATAAAGGTAAATAACTAGGAAAACGCTCAGTTGGACGCGTTGTTGAGCGAGTACCGGTACGTGCAACATGACCCGAGTACGACATTCCCATAAGGCCCACCACACAGTGTAGGCCTAACTGGATATTGACATTGTACACTATATACTATTCCAACATCTTTGCATTGTACTAATTCACGTCATGCCTTCTAAAGTGTATCTTTGTATCTTCACTGCCTCCTTCATTTTTTAACATCATTTTTCGAATTATGATTACCAATAAGTCTTTAAGGTCTTGACCGATTTAGCTGAAAATTTGGAAAATAGGAGAGAATGTTGTACTTATTGACCCTGCAAAATTTCATAACGATCGGAACATTTTTATTTTTTTTATTTTATTTTTTATTTTTTATTACCAACGATCGGATTTTGTTCAAAAACTATACAGCAACCCGCCTAGGTGGTATGTACATGTGTAAAAAATTTCAGGTCGATCAGAGAAACGGTGCGACCTGTATCGAAGCAGTAACAGAAAAAAAAAAAAACGGACATTCGAGCCATAAGAGTCAAGTGGAGACGCTCGCTCAATAAGATAACCTACCCCACCCGCTTAAAACAAGTTAACACAATAATGTTAGTAGTATGAGGATGACAATGACAAGTAATATTTTACACTATAAAAAGAGTGGTTTAACAGAAACTGTAATGAGCATTTGAAGGCAGTTATATTGTTCATTATTTTTATTCAAGTTGGTAGGTTCTTTTGTTAGGGGTCGAAATTAACTTTTTTTGCAACTAGCCCTTTGGGCTAATGGCAACAATAGTCCTCTAGCCCGAGAGCATTTTTACTAGCCCGCAATCAAATACTAGATTATATTGATGTAAAATGATCATATGTGAATGTTTTAAGACACAATATTTGCCGGGTTTGACGTGTGTGTGTGGGGAACTAGGGAGTGACCGGAAACAATTTTCACCATAATATTAATAATATTACCTAAATTAGAAATTTTCTATTTCGTTTACATATTTAGAATGATTTTCCATACTAGGTAGCGCACACTTACTGGAAACTCGTTAGGTTATCGGTGAAAAATATTAGATTTTTTTGTACATCAATTGGGAACTCTGGAGAAAGTACTCGCCTGCCGTGCTAGTGAAATGAGATTTTTACTAGCCCGAGTTAAGTTTCACTAGCCTGGGGCGAGCGTTAGTTACATAATTTCGACCCCTCATTGTAAGTAAATAGTAGGGACCCCTGCTGAAAAGTTTAAGTTATAGTCCAACACATAGATGTAACTATGGCTAAGCATTAGGCGTAACTAGCCTGCTCTGTGGCTGTGACAATGGTGAATCTAATGTGACAATGCAATGTCCCACATTCAGGATCGGAAGCAGGCCTAGGAGAACTAAACTAGTACAAAACAATGCTTCTAGCTGCCAAGAATGCAAAAGAGGAGACAAGATGATTCCAGTAATTCCATTGTTTGTCATTGCCAAGTGAAAAGAGGTCATGTTGCGGGAAGATCAAAGCTAATTGAAAATAGTTGGAAACATTGCAATATTGTAACTTTATGATGGTGAATTTTAATTAGTAGCTATGAAAATATTATCAATTTCCATTGTGACTTGCAGTTGTTGCATTTCAACAGAACACTCTTGAAATGTACGTGGCGACACAATGCCGGCTTGGCTTTCTAAGTGCAGGGCTGCATTGCCAGACGGTAAATCACTTGCTGGCCCGCAAAAACGGGGTCATTTAATTTTTAATTTTTTTTCAATTGACATCAAAATTATTGATAATACAATAATAAAATGAATATGGACAGTAAAATAATTATAAATTTGTCAATATCAAATATATTGTTTATCATTATTGATATCTTTGACTATATAGTTTTTTCTAGCATTTATCAGCACACTAAATTGACATGCTTTTCCCATTCCCCTTTCCCTCTTGCATCAATTTTACTTACTCTGATAGACAGTTAACTCATCTTCGTCATCACTCACTGTAACTTCCAAATTAAGCCCATCAGTGCCACTTGTTTCACTTTTACTGCCTAAAAACTGGTCCATTAACTTGTAGTGTGACCACGATGTAACAGTATCTCCAGTTTCTTGCATCCGCATAGATACTCTTCTGTAAGTTTTTATCAAACTACGCCATTTGGAATCACAATTAGAGGCGGTGAGGCTGAGATTATACTCTGAATTGATTTTGGCAGCAATTTTTACCCACAAGTGTAACTTTATTTGTTTCTGTAATTTAAATTGGGCATCCATATCTATTCTTGTTTGAATAAGTAGCTTGGTAGTAGAAGTAGCCCATTTAACTGTAATAAAAAAGAATAACTCAAGTTGACAAGAGTAGACTTAGTTTAGGCCTAATGATTACAAACAGACACAAGATAGAATAGACTAAATAAAACAATTAACAATGACATCATATTATGTTTGACAGCAGGAACATTCATATTTTTATTTAGTGCAAGGTTATAATTATTTGATACAAGACCTACGTATTTACTTGATTATAGGCCGCCATCGAGTAATGGCCACACCACATCCTTATTTTGACCATTCAAAATTTAAAGAGGGGATATTCTATTGAAAAATAGCTCTAGGAAATATGTTTAGATTATCGGTGCATGAGGGTTCACACAATGGCCACACCCCTCTTTTTGAACTTGATAATTTACAATATATACCTACTCGTATAAATATAGTACTTCATGCCAATCATCACGTATACAGCACAAACGAGAACTATAAGACTATAGAGAGAAGAGAACAAAATATAGGCAGTGGAAATGAGATGATAATAAGAGGTCGAGTACACAACTAGGAACTCTTGTTAGGATGAGAAGGACACGGTTAGATGGTTAGTTACACAACTTTACGAAAGTAATGCGTTATTTTTTTAGCAACTTTAAGGGTAACGCATAACTTTGTCAAAATCGGCAACTTTTTAAAGTGACTGATATTTTCGGTAACTTTCAATAAACGTTAAGTTGAAAGTTACTTTTGTTTTGCTGTCTGTACTTCATAGAAATAAACATTGCATTATTATATTCTCTACATCTGGTTTTCCCAATAATGTAATGTTTTTGTAAGAGGAATTCTTGTCCAAAGCCTAGTTCCCGAGAAAATCTCGCATCAGCATTCCGGTAAGAAAGGCAAACCCCTTCTCCCTACGTATTGTGTTAGGGCTAGGCATTGGCATTCCAATTCCATTATGGTTATCCTAGCATCACTAGAGGCAGCGAGATTGCTTATTAAGTTATTGGTGACATTTTTTGTTCAATCAGCGATCGCAAATTTTCAGCCCAAGTTTTTTTGTTTGGTTTATTTACATACATTGACTGTAAACAGGCCACTTCCACTATCTTGCTTCAACTACTTAGATTCAACTTTTACAAACTCTGAATAGAACATACAACGCTTATGACGATGATTATTATTGAGGTATAACAATCAAATATTGTACTTTTACAATTTTTTTCAATTTTTAATGCGATATTTTCGTGATATTTGGGCCGATTCTGACCAAACTGGTGGGGCTACAACGTTCATATTTTTGGATGAGCGTAGCGAGCGAAGCGAAGATTCCATTTCACTACCGGTACACTGGAGAAAAAAATCCGGAATGTTTTTTTTTTTTTTTTTTCTTTGTATTTTTTTGTGTTTGTTAAGGTGTCTCTTTTCAAGCTAAAATTTGACCAAAATGTATGGTTTCGTGCCCCCGTGATAACATCGAAATGGCTGGCCCGAAAATTATGCAATTTTGGGAGAAGTTAGATAAATTGAATAATGTTTGCAACGTATTGATCAGAATGTACTTTTTTCACCCATTTTCTGCCCAAAAAATCAGAAAATACGTGAAAATTTGGAAAATTTGACGTACTTCTTGATTTTTTTTTTGGTGGAAAAATTGGGGAATAAAAGTACATTCTGATCAATACGTTGCAAACATTATACAATTATCAAACTTCTCCAAAATTGCATAATTTTCGGTTCAGCCCATTTCGTGCTATCATGGGAGCACGGAAGGTCTGCAAGCGGTTGAAAATGTGATTCCACCTCCGACCGGTGGCGCTCTCTGCAGTTTTATTTTTCAAGTCGGGTCAGGGCTTTGTTTTAAACAATCCTTTCATGCCGAGAGGCCATTATTGTACAGTCAGTGTCATATTGTAAAAAAATTAAACGAGAAATTTTTTAATACTATTAGATTATTATGATTTCTTTGTACTTTTGGAGTTAAAGCTAGATGCTTACTGTCTCTTTGAATGTATTGGACATGATCATGATTTATCAAGATCATAAACAATTCAAAATTTCCATATCTTATTTGGGAAATTCGATCTAATTACCGGTATTATTTATAGGAGTCGTGCGCTTCGGATCTGTGTCGCAGCCGCGGACAGCCTTGATCATTTGGGAAGTAATTTTATTTATCGAGCATGCATTTTATTTCATTTATAATATAAGATGCCATTCACGGTGGTTCAACATAGTGCGCAGGTATGATAAGCATATTATGCACCAAAGGGACGCGGGCTCGATGCCATTATAAGTAATAATCTAACGTAGGCCTACTCTCCATTCCACCACATCCACTCATCGTCTTGAGTTGCATTGGATCATCTATTTAGAACCACAAACATCTACCTCAAAAGACGGTGTACGAACTGGATATGTTTGGTATATTAACTGAGTTCATTAACAGTTAGAAAATATTGATTTTTTTTCTTCACCTTGCGCTTGCTTTGGCATTATAAATTTTGTTAAAGGGAAATTTTCCCGTTCGGTGGGAGACATGTTGACGACGAGTGGTGGTGGTGGTGAAGGTGAAATAAAATATGTGGGGAAATCCTTGGCGCCTTTGATGCTAACAAGAATATTGAAAAATAAATAAATGAAGAACATGTGGGATGCTCTGTTTATCGTCAAACAACCATTTCCCCTCACACTCCGCGTATCACTCTCGCAAACATCAACAACCATCTATTCTCCAGTAGATAACGACCCACTCACTTGAGATACATTTGTGAGACGTATAGCATTCAATGATATGGTCTCGATCAAGACAGTTATAGTTATTTTTGTAACTGTGGCAAACTTATTGTCGGGGTTTTAATTTGTCATTTATCTCGATTAATGGGAGTGTGATATTATGTAAACGAAATTCGAAGTATTTTTTTAAATTAACAATAACATGGCATCTTATAATCAATCGTGCATGTCTATAGTGCGTATTATCTATTGATTATTATAATATTCATAGTATTGTTATAAGCCCGAAGAAACCCAATACATGCATAAATGAAAATACCCTCTCGTACCAAAAATTCGAGGTCACTAAGTGTAGTGTTCAGTTTTCCTTCCTTCTCAGGATCACAAGTATGTGAACTTTTTGGACGGAAGGTGAATGAGGATATTGACATTTTCATTCTAATTATTCAACTTATGTCCGAACTCCGAAAATTATTACAATGAACGACGTCGGAGTGATGTTTTTTTGGTAGCGGGAGTCAAACTCAATACACGCACTTGCATTTGACCTTGAATGAGTGTTGTGCGAGGCCAACACAGATAACCGTTTTCCCGCGTAGTAATGTAATACTTTGGGTCGCACCAATAAGTGAATCACACAGTCGCACCGTCGCACTGACGTCCTACACACATTCTTGAGATAACTTGCTTGTTGCTGTCAAAATTGTGTTATTTTCCATTTTCGTTCGTTTCAACCTTGGCCATGATATGATTTTTTAAATTAAATTTTTTTAAGTTTAATAGAAATTGCATATGTTATGATTTTATTGATGACCTTCCTTCAATCAGTCTCATAAGTCAAAATATTGTCATATTTGCTTAATTATGTCGTCATTTGTTTCTCTCCTAATCCATCATTTTCGATTCTACAATGAAGCAGATGTAGAAAATGTGTGGATTTATATTTTTTAATTTTGTATTGATTTCCAAAAAAGTGCAATCTAATTGATTCCAATATCGGATATAGTATGATACAAATGTCCGCCAAAAAGCCTCATCAAGCAATTCAATATGAAAATTGGCTATGTTTCAATTCGAAAGCAAATCCATTTCAAACAGCAGCTGTATTTTTGCAACAATTTTTGATGTGTTTCTTTCCCTAGTTACTTTCATCGAGTAAAAATTTAAAATAATTATTATGAGGGAAATTTGCGTAATGAAGACTCCAATATGACAATCTTGAAAAAATAGCTCGTGTTTTGGTTTTATATTTTGTACAATAGTATGTGTATTTTATGTGTCGTTTGGCTCTCTCCCGGACAAACGCCTGTGTGGAATTTTCACGATGTATAACTGGAAAAACGCTAAAGTCCCGCCGCGTTGATGGGTGAGTTTTTTAAAGTTTTAATTTTGCGTGGGATACTTTACTTTTGCAAGTGCTTTTTTTTGCTGCCTACGCATTGTAGGTGATTGTTGTCAAGTTCCTATTGTTTCTTGTCAATTGGTATTATTTACCGTAAAAAACTTATTTTAAAAAGCTTTATTTCTATGGTTCTGGTTAACTTTTCAACTTTTTTTTTTCAAAATGTACTACATTACCAAAACCTTAATGTCCATGTATAATATGAACGTTGTACCCCACCCGTTTGGTCCAAAAATTGGCCCAAATGGCACGAAAATATTGCATTAAAAATCGAAAAAATCGGAAAAGTACGATATTTAAATATGAGAATTATTTCTTCGATTGTACCCACAAAAACCCAAACGGCTCTGTTTCAGAGATTCCATGGTCCCGTTTAAATTTTCATCAAATCGGATGTGCCGTTTTTCCCGGTAGAGAGCGAACAAACAGAAAGAAAAAAACGAGCTAAATTTTTGGGGGTCCCGTGAAAATTTAAGTCTTCGCTTCGCTCGTTTCCAATAAGTATCGTATCGTAGTCACTCAACGGGTTTTAAACGTTGAGTGACTAATGTTAAGTATCGATGTGGTATTGAACACGGGAATTTATTTAAATCTATTCAAATCTACTTTATTTTCCGATGTTTCCTTTCAGGTTTTAAAGTTTGGACCAAACGTAATGGTTCCGCGCTCCCATGATAACATCGAAATGACTGGTCGAAAAATATGTCATTTTGGGAGAAGTTAGATAATTGTAAAATGTTTGCAACGTTTTGGAACAGAACGTAATTGTTTCCCCCATTTCTGCAAAAAAAAGAAAAAAATACGTAAAAATACTTAAAATTTATAAAACTGTCGTATTTCTTGATTTTTTTGGGGGTGGAAAAACTGTTATAAAAAATTAGCATTCTGTTCAATATGTTGCAAACACTAAAACGATTATCTAACTTTCCCAAAATTGCATAATTTTCCGGGCCAGTAATTTCGATATTATCATGGGAGCACTGAAGGTCTGCAAGCGGTTGAAAAATGCGATTCTGCCTCCGACCGGTGGCGCATATATTATTCTATATCTAAAGATCGAGTACTTGGTCTCTTTGGCATATCAGCTACGTTTACTGACTGATACGATTTAAAAGACTGTGCACTTTTTTATTATCTTCACCTTCGTTTTGAGTTTGGTAAGGTAAGGTTAAAATTATGCAATTTTGGGAGAAGTTAGATAAATTTTATAATGTTTGCAACGTTTTAAACAGAACGTTAATTGTTTCCCCCGTTTTCTGCAAAAAAAAAGGAAGAAAAATACGTAAAAAAACCTAAAATTTATAAAATTGTCGATTTTCTTGATTTTTTTGGGAGAAAACTGTAAAAAAAATAGCATTCTGTTCAATATGTTGCAAAACACTATACAATTATCTAACTTCTCCCAAAATTGCATAATTTTTTCGGGACAGTAATTTGATATTATTCATGGGAGGGCACTGAAGGTCTGCAAGCGGTTGAAAAATGCGATTCTGCCCCGACCGGTGGCGCATATATTATTCTATATCTATGATCGAGTACTTGGTCTCTTTGGCATATCAGCTACGTTTACTGACTGATACGATTTAATGACTGTGCACTTGTTTATTATCTTCACCTACTGTTTTGAGTTTGGTAAGGTAAGGTAAAATTATGCATTTTGGGATTTCTTGATTATTGGTGGAAAACTGTAAAAAAAAATAGCATTCTGTTCAATATGTTGCAAACACTATACAATTATCTAACGTCTCCCAAAATTTCATAATTTTGGGCCAGTAATTTCGTATTATCATGGGGGCACTGAAAGGGCTGCAAACGGTTGAAAATGCGATTCTGCCTCCGCCGGTGGCGCATATATTAAATTTATTCTATATCTATGATCGAGTACTTTGGTCTCTTTGGCATACAGCTACGTTTACTGACTGATACGATTTAATGACTGTGCACTTGTTTATTATCTTCACCTACTGTTTTTAGTTTGGTTAAGGTAAGGTAAAATTATGCACTTTTGGGAGAAGTTAGATAATTGTATAATGTTTGCAACGTTTTAAAACAGAACGTATATTGTTTCCCCTCCGTTTTCTGCAAAAAAAAAGAAGAAAATACGGGAAAAATACCTAAAATTTATCAAAATTGTCGTATTCTTGATTTTTTGGTGGAAAACTGTAAAAAAAAATAGCATTCTGTTCAATATGTTGCAAACACTATACAATTAAACTAACTTCTCCCAAAATTGCATAATTTTCGGGACAGTAATTTCGATATTATCATGGGAGCACTGAAGGTCTGCAAGCGGTTTTGAAAATGCGATTCTGCCTCCCACCGGTGGCGCATATATTATTCTATATCTATGATCGAGTACTTGGTCTCTTTGGCATATCAGCTACGTTTACTGACTGATACGATTTAATGACTGTGCACTTGTTTATTATCTTCACCTACTGTTTTGAGTTTGGTAAGGTAAGGTAAAATTATGCAATTTTGGGAGAAGTTAGATAATTGTATATGTTTGCAACGTTTTAAACAGAACGTTAATTGTTTCCCCCGTTTTCTGCAAAAAAAAAAAGAAGAAAATACGTAAAAATACCTAAAATTTTTTAAAAATTGTCGTATTTCTTGATTTTTTTTGGTGGAAAACTCTAAAAAAAAAAAGCATTCTGTTTAATATGTTGCAAACACTATACAATTATCTAAACTTCTCCCAAAATTGCATAATTTTCGGGGCAGTAATTTCGATATTATCATGGGAGCACTGAAGGTCTGCAAGCGGTTGAAAAATGCGATTTGCCTTTTCCGACCGGTGGGGATTATTATTCTATATCTATGATCGAGTACTTGGTCTCTTGGCATATCAGCTACGTTTATTGACTGATACGATTAAGACTGTGCACTGTTTATTATTTTCACCTACTGTTTTGAGTTTGGTAAGGTAAGGTTAAATTAGCAATTTCGGGAGAAGTTAGATAATTGTATAATGTTTGCAACGTTTTGAACAGAACGTTAATTGTTTCCCCCATTTCTGAAAAAAAAAAAAACAAGAAAATACTACTATATATAAAAATTATTAACCACAATGTTAAAAAAGCAGGAAACAAAAATATCTTATGATTGCAAAATGAATTGAATTCGATAGTTTCCTAGCACTGCTTATCTTCACCTTGACATGGATGCCACCATTCCCCTTTTGTTCCACGTTTCCTTCATTCGTAATTCACAATAAAATCGCTCAAGACAAACGCAGTACCAGGTTACATTTTTTTTGTTTTATTCGTTTTTTTATTAATTGCCTACTCGTAAATTTTTAGATTAACGAATAATAGTGTGATAATAATATGTGTAATAAAAAAAATCATATTCTTGGGAATGAGAGATTAAAGAGTGCAGTATAATAAAATACCGTAGACAATCGCGAAGTGATAGTGTTTGAAAAAAACAAGCTACAATTCACTCATGTAACTTCGTGCGGGGTCTATGCGCAGTGGGACCCGCTCAGCCCGTCAGCGATGGGACAGCGTAACACGTATCCGGGTGATGTGAATCATATAGCTCGCCGCGCTGTTATTGGCTCAAAAATCATGATTGGAATATCGCTAGTCCTGCCTTTCGAGTCCCGGGGAAGCATGCTCTCTCTCTCTCTACGTATATTCCCACGGGTTAAAAACAGCACTCTTAACACGATTCGGCTAAAAGATACTCCGATTGATGAAATTTTATGAGGCCTTCGAAATCTCTGAACTAAGAAACTGCCACGTTTTTGAGGAAATCGGGAAATTTTTTCTTATAAAAAACGCAATTTACGTTTTTATTTTTATTTTTAAAACAATTTTTTGACTTATAAAAACCTACATGCTTTATCCTATTGTAATGATTTTTCACAGAACCTTAATTTCATGAATTTAAAATACCGTGTTAAATTTGGGGGCAATCGAATAATTATTTCTTATGAAAATTGCAATTTTACGATTTTTTTTTATTTTTATTACAATTTATAAAAAAATTTAAAATAATTTTTTATTTATTTAATTTAATTTAAAAAAATCTTCGACAAAGTAATAATTTTTTCACAGAACAACAGAAAATCCGCGTAACACATGGCAGCTCAATGCACCAATTAGGCTCATCCAGTGTTGGGTCAGTTCTTTTTAAAATGAACTTTTTAAAAGTTCAGTTCACAGCTCAAATAATGAACTTTTTAAAAGTTCAAGTTCTTTTAAAACCTAAAATTTTTAAAAGTTCAAGTTCGTCTAAAATATGAACTTAGTTCTTTTAAAAGTTCTTTTGTAAAAAATATCACTATTTTATTAAAAGCTAGCGTAGGTTGAAGAAAAACACGAGAAAAACATTAGGGCGGTAGGGGTGTTCGAGTACCAATTTACTCGCGAGTTTGAGTCGGACGAAAGTGTTGAGCTGTCTTTGATCGTGTTGATTTGTAATACATTCTCGTCGACCAGCTTGTAAAATTAAAGCAGATACTTAGCATTTTAGGCTTCCAAGATTTTTTCGGAATTAGTTGGCGTACATCGTTTTAACTTCGTGAATCGTGCGTGATGTTGTCAAAATCAGCTGAACGTGCGTCAACGTAGGCCTACGATAAACGATAAATAGAGGCGAGCTCTGGCAATCGTCGTCGGGGACCTTGCCTCCTTCCCTTGACGACCTCCCCGACGACGATGACTATGACCAACTATGACACCGACGATGAAGACCACGACGTGAGAAACCCCCCTTTCCTCCCCTTTCCCGTGGCTGGTACTGACCAACATGCCCCCCCACCACCTCCCCAAGGTTAGAGTGGTTCATTATGACCTAACGGTTGACGCGCCCTTAATCCAAATAAACAAAAAAAAAACTACGATAAACAACGATTTGTTATTGCGTCGACGGCGGCGAGTCGACGGCTGTTCGGCGCACGGAAAGAACTTACAAATGAACTTTCTAAAACTGAAAAGTTTGTTCTCATAATGAACTTTTAAAAGTTCAAGTTCATTGATTTAAAAAAGAGTAAGTTCACTAAAAAGTTCACAAAAAAAGAACGCGTTCACGAGAACGCGTTCTTTTTGAAAGTTCCTTCCCCAACACTGGCTCATCCAACAACGCGGCGGGACTTAAGCGTTTTCCTAGTACATAGACATTAAGGTAGTGGTGAAGTAGTCCTACCTTTTGAAAGAAAAAGTTGAAAAAGTTTGCCAGAATCCAAAGAAATAGAAGTTTTAATATGAGTTTTTTTATGTGTATAATAAATAACAAGTAGGCCCCTAACTATAGAATCTTGACAACAATCACCTACAATGCGTACAAAAAGCAAAACTTACAAAAAAGTTCATCCATCAACGCGACTAAAAAAAGTGTTCGCGAAGCGGCCTAGTTTAGAAGTATACTGGTATGAGTTTCCTGGAGTTTTTTATTTTCCGTTAAATTAGCATTTTTGCCGCGTTTTTTATTTTTTTAAATTTTTTTTTCCGACAAGGTAGTGTGTTATCTCCAACACTCTTTACTGTTGTATTGTAATGGACGAAATTATAAGAAGAGTGGAACCAAATACAGATGGAAGGGACACAAGAACATTAGTGTTTGCGGACAATGTGTTGATTTGGGGTGAGTGTGCCAGAGAAGTGCAGGAGAAGGTGGACAGATGGAATGAAGTTACTACAGAGTTTAGTCTGAAAATCATCAGAAAAAGAGTGAATGTTTGCATATGCAAAAGAAGACAAAGGGCAGGCCTAGAGATCGGGAAAATATTGTACTCCGTGGAGAAGTCTTAGAAGAAAAGGAAGAATTTAAATATTTGGGAAGTATATTGACAAACGATGCAAAAGTGGGTAGGGAAGTGTCATCTAGAGTGCAAAAAGCAGAAGGGTTTTACCAATTGGTGAGAAAGCTACTCTGGAATGAGTTGTTCCCACAAAAATGTGAAATTTTGCTGTACAAGGCATATTTTGTATCTATACTAACATAATGGGGCAGTAACGTGGGCAGTGGAAACAAAGGAAGAGAGTCAGCTGGAAGCAGCAGAAATGAAGTTCTTAAGAAGTGTCAAGGGAGTTACAATGATGGACAAGAGATGGGCAGAGATAGGATTCCAAGACGAGAATTTGAAGCGGCAGAGGAGAGGAAAAGAAGAGTAGGAAAGCCAAGAGAGAAATGGGAAAGATTAATTCAAGAAGACGTTGGAAAACGGGATGAAGTGTGGGAGCATGTGGCAAGAGTAAAGCTGTGGGAGGACAGAAGAGAGTGGAGTAAATTGGTGGAGAGGAAGGAGTTAGATGATGAGGAAGAAACACCGAGTCTGGCAAGCTTAGTATCTACAGTTTCATGCCCTAGATAATGGTGGAAAACCACCACTCAACCCGACATACCCTAGTTGGAACTGAGCTATGATGATTATTATTATTTTTTAACGAACTATCTGGAACCAAAAAATCGGATACTTTACTAACCGAAACCGATACCTGAAACTGCACAACCCTATTAAAAATACACATTCATCAAAGTTTTAAATTATTAAAAATTTAGAAAAATTATGAAATACACAAACAAGTAGGCTATTATAATATTTAAAAAATAGAATAAGTAAAACTTGAATAACAAAAGACTAAATAAATACAAAAAACTACTGAAATTCCAAGATGAATGAAAACATTAAAACCAAGGTGACATAGTAATAAGCTTGCGTCATTAACTGACTTTCTAAATCTAAATAGAGTTGTGTGTGTAGCTGTGAAGGGTTGAAGACCTCGGCAGCATGCCAACTAACTGTTATCAAAATTTCAGCTTGTCTGGCACTATGCCTGTTATCGTACATCGTTGCTTAGCGGGTATTAAGCATGTAATTTTAAGTAAGAAACAGTTCATGTGTACTTGTCTCAAAACATAGGCTTCCACAAGTAACCACGTGTCAAGTGCTGCAATTCCTAATTCATTTTAGAATAAACTAATAGGCTATGAAGGTCTAACCAAACTAGAATTCTACATACTTGTATTTTCTTCTTCGATATCCTCTCCATTTGTATCCAGTATAAATCCATTATAAGTATCATGAAACTGTTTGAAATATGGCCACACATATGGGTCTTCACCAGATTCATGACCCTCCAACTTCTTCTTGTATAAGTTATATAAGCTTGTCCATTTGGTTTCACATGCTTTCCTCGGATCAGGTAATGATGCAACACATTTTATTTTTTGGGATATAGCAGTCCATAACTCATCAATGTTGCTACCAGGCTGCATGAAGAGGTCTTGCATTTCCAGACGAGAAGATATCAACAATCTATTATCTGAGGCTCGCCACAACTCTGAAAAGATTTTATTTACTTACTTAATGTGTATCCAATTCAGTTAAAAAAACTAATTAATAAAGGACAGCAAAATTTGCATAACACTAATGCAAGCAGAATGAATAGTATTTGAATAATTTATAAAATAATATAATATTGATTACCGGTAGTCTATATTACCAACTATCATTGTTAGGGATGCACATAATAATCAATATTATCGATCAATAATCAATAATGGATATTATGTCGATAATCGATAACCAAAATTCATTATTGATTATCGAAATATCAAATAATTCGTCAATAGTGGCACAAATTAATCTCTAAAGACGGAGATTATCTCACGTTGTGCCATACACTGGCTGGGCTGATGGTGTCACATACAAGATTATGTTTGGAAATGACCTATCAGTCGATAACGGAAGCCAAACACATGACACCGAAGACAGCCAGGCAGTAAACGAAACGTGATTGTTTTGTTTTGACTTACACTTGCCACACTTAAGGTTCCAGTCATAGGTCGGAACAGGCTTTATCGGTGATATCGATAATGACATTACTATTTTGATAATTGATAATGAAAAAAGTATCGATGTGCATCCCTAATCATTGTAGCCTAGTTGTAGGTCTACTACAAATAAGAAAATATCTACATATTATTTTATGCCTCTATGGTAACATTTAAATAGTAATAGCCTTGTTTACATGGAGGACTGAGTACGGTATTGAGTACGGTTTTTTGTACTCAGTACGTCATGTAAACACGTAAAAACCGTACGTACCGGTTGGGTTCGGTCCGACGAAAAGTAGCTACCGTACTGGAAGACCGTACTGAGTACTGCTTAGTACTATCATGTAACAGGTTTCTTAGACAAAACCGACTGAAAATCATATTGCCAACCTAAACATAGGCCTAGTACTACGAAACAAAGGTTGGTAATTGTTACAAATATTTTCCCTGCACTTTCATGTGACATGTCAGTTTCTTGTTACTAACGTGGCCTACGTATCGAGATCGTTTTTATTTTTAACTTTTCTCTTGGGGTAACATCATGCCTAAACGAAATGTTGGCAGTGTTGGCAGTGGCTTTTAGTTTTGTCAGCCGCCGATAGGTAGAGTTGATGCTGAACTGAAAGTGAGTTCAGTTTTAGTTCGGTACGAGTCATGTAAACGCTTTGACACCAGATAGAATTCAACGACATCTCGGTACCATACCGTACTCAGTCCTCCATGTAAACAAGGCTAATGTAAAGCCTATCAAGGTGCCTACTTTCTGGGCAAAACAATGGGTTGAAAGCTGAAACATACTTAAAATTACTTTCCGGGTGTTAGATACTACCTGCTCCGCCTGCTACCAGGATACCAGTAGTAACATCTACTGCTACAAGTGACTAATTCGTAAATTTAAATTGTTTCTGACCAAACAAGCGTTACCTCTAGAACATTTAAATTATGCACAGGCATAAAGGTAAGCCTACCGTAATAGTGATATGTAGTTTTGAAAGAAAAAGTTTTAAAAGAATAATGGAATGTATCAAAAATCAAAATAAACTGTTTCAGTATTATATAACTATAAGCCTTTTAGTTTTGTGTTGGCACAGTGCAACCATAGAAAAATGACACCCAGTATCAAACTCCAAAGCACCACCTGTGGGGCAGCTTGCTGCAGCCAGCTGTTGCGTGCGATGGAGGCTATGGTAGCACCAGTAGTATATCATGCAGTTCCAATACTGCGTTTCGGCAAGCCCTGTACCTATGTAGGCCTACTCTAACTAGAATCTGGCTTAAAATTTTAGTTTTTTTGCCCATAGTAATCGGACTCAAATTAAAATCAATAAACAAACAGCTCAAGAATGTAATGCTGTTAAGTATTGTTTCTATTGATTTAAAAAAAAGAGTAGGCAAGGCTTAACATCTATTAGGTCAATAATTATTATACTTACTACTTGACCCCCCATCTTTAACATTTGCATTAGTGTTCATGTCAAGGTCTTTGTCAAAAAGGGTTAAATCCCCATAAGCTTCAAAAAGCACGTCAAATAATGGCCAATTGGTTGTTTTACCACGGATGTTTTTAGTTTTCAGTACCTTTCTATAAGTGCCTATCATATTGCGCCATTTTGTGTGGCATATTGTGCCAGTAGTGTGAATAGAAGACATTGAATTCATTTTCTTTGACACTTCGTTCCATAGATCACGTTTCTTAGAAGAAGGATGTCGAAACTTTGACTCCAAACTAAGACGCACTTTTAATAGCAACTCCATATGACCAAATGTCCACGATGTATCTGAAATTACAAAATGCATCACATCCACAGGTAAGTTAATACTGTATAGGTAGTTACTGTAGCAATTAGTTTAGTGCATTAGTAGGCTATAGAATTCAAGAAGGTGGTGTACAACAATATTTTCTCTCATGTTGATATGGTGCCATTTTGATGATATTGTAGAGTAATCATAGAAATGAAAAGGTATCATGAATACAATTGACGACAAAAATTTTACCCGCCTCCTGACGTCAACAAGCAACATGGGGGAATTAGTAGTTAGGATATAATCCTCATTTTGCAAGTTGAAGTCTATTTAACGGTGCAACACATAAACCATGCTCTAACTTTTATTCTATTCATTATGTGGACAAAAATAATATTTAGCAAACATATCATTCCTTCCAATAGCAATTATTTAAAAAAATTTGACATAGCCATTAACTTGTTATATCGATGTACCCGTTATATATGACAAAAAAGTCTAAAATATCAAAAAGTATAAGTTTTCTCAACTTCAATTGACAAAAAACTACTGATAGGATTTCGACAAGACCTTTCCGGGTCTACAAAAAAGAGGTTGCCAAGGACATTCGAATTGCCAAAAGAAGTATACTGACAGAGTAATAGGTGAAGCCATAATAAAATAAAGGCCACATGGGGGGTGGTAAATTCATTAGCGGGTAAAGGGAGTGATAAGGGAGCTGTACCAATTGCTCTAAAGGTAGATGGGAAAGAAGTCGTGGATGCGAACGAGGTAGCAAACCTGTTCAACGACTATTTCACAGATATATCAGACAATATAATAGATACCAAATCCGACACAGCTCAAGCATGTATGGCTAAACTAGAAAAGGGAAGGGTTAGGTGCAATCAAAACTTTTCCCTCTTGCCAGTGAGCACAAATGAGGTATTTGAGGTGAAAAGGGATCTAAAGCCAAAAAGATCAGCAGGGTGGGACGGGGTGCCCAGTTTTTTGATCAGACAATGTGCAGCATTCATCGCAAAGCCACTAGCAGACATTTGTAATTTTCTTTCAGTTCAGGGACATTCCGAAAAGTTTAAAATATCCCACAGTGAAACCACTTTTCAAGAAAGGTAAGGCACAGGAGATGGCCAACTATAGACCAGTGTCGTTAATCCCAAACTTTTCAAAAGTGTTGGAGAAATTATTTCTAAAGAATTTAATACTTTTTAAATGATACCACTTACTATCGGATTGCCAACATGGATTAGGACAGGCCGTTCCACAAATCAGAAACTTTAATCTCACCCATGGCGGCCCAAAATGGCATTGGAAGAGAAAGAAGTTGTGGGGGCAATTTTTATGTGATTTGTAAAAGGGCTTTTGACACTATCAACCACTCACTTCTATTTGGGTAAATTAGAGCATAGGGGGGTAAGAGACAAAACACTAGCTTGGGTTTCCTCATATTTGTTGAATAGGAAACAGAGGGTGGCCGTAGGAAAAGGAAAATCGATAGCTCACTAAAAATGGAGGTTTGTCAAACAGGAGTACCGCAGGGGTCAATCGTGGGGCCAGTATTTTTTATTCTGTATATCAACGATCTTCCAAAAATCTACCGCGGGTTGTATGATTGTTCTCTACGCAGTAAATTTCAGTGCTATAATACGGGCACTCTGCGAAATGGGTTGAAAGATAAATTCCTATTATACTGGGGGCCTTTTGAAAAATGGTTTGATGCAAACCAAACTTAAGTTAAATTGTGGGAAAACACAGCTGTTAAAATTCCAGGTTCAAGGGAATTATCACAGATGACGGTTTGAACAGGGAGAATGTGGAGATGGAACTGGTGGAGCATGCAATGTTTCTTGGACTAACTGTAGCCCTTCAAGCTTAAATGGGAAAGACCATATCCACAACTTATGTAGTAGGTTTAAGTTCTGCTTGCTAGTATTGAGGAATGTAGAAATCAGTGAAACCCAGAAGATAGCAAAAATGGTGTATTTCGCATTTTTCCAATCATTAATTCAATACGGGATCTTATTCTGGGGTAATGCATGGGCTAAAATATCTGTCTTTCGTCTTCAAAAGCGGGCTGTAAGAATTCTTCTTAACTTACCCATAGGGCATCTTGCAGACAGGCATTCAAAACTCTAGGTATTCTCACTATAATTTGGGTACTTATATACTTGAAATGGCATGCTTTGTCAATGAAAAATCCACCTTTTTTCAAGAACAGTAATTGCACACCCACACACTAATTTTAAAGACAATCTCCACCAGACAAACTAGCTTAGGCTAGCAAAAAAAAGTGACCCTATCCAAGCGGAAGGAAAAATTTTTAATCACTTACCAAATAATATAAAAGCAGATTAGGTGAAAGTAGTTTTAAAAATAGTGTCAAATCTGGCTGCGGAAAAAGAGTTTTACTCTCTTGCAGAGTATTTTAGTCATTGATCTGTGGACTTTCTTCCATGTGGTTGTTGTATTAGTATTGTACTTGTTAGTTATGTAATTTGTAATTTTGTGTGTTTTAAATTAGCTCAGAACTGTGATATCTGGTAAGAGTTGACTATTGCCTACGGGGTTATATACCCTTATTATAGTTTTATCTTTTTTTATTGACTTGTTTTACTTTGGGGAAAACTTATTTGTACATGTAGGCGACTTAATCATTGTAATGTATTTTACATTATCTTAGAAATGGAATATTTTTGCAAGTACTGATGGCCTATCCTAATTAGTTTTTATCTTGTTTTTGAGCTTTACACTTGTAGAATGATTTGTACATTTATACTCTTATAACCAGGTATTATATTCAACCACTCTTGATGACAACGTCTAATACTCGCCTACCATGTATACTTGTGTTGCACATGAGTGCAAAAAGAGGCAAATTTAAATATCTTATCTTATCTTATCCTCTTTCAAAAAATTCATCTGGCTGTTTAGACAGGAAATAAACTAACTTTCTAGATAGAAAATGCACTGAACAAGATTTTAGATTTTCATGTAAAATAATTAAATAAGCGCATTTTTGATGTGCGGATGAGCCCAGGACCTTTCAGCTTTCAACCAAGGTCCCGGGTTTGATCCCCGGTGTAGGCACTGTTTTTTATTTCTGTCTAAAGCTATAAGTAATAACATAACAGTGTCATAGTCGCCTACTATAAAACCAAGGTTAAACATAATATATATATATATATAAAATATATGTTGAATCTCATATTGCATTTAAGACTTTTGGGTTTCTGTGTAACAAAAAATTATTTACCACAATTTCGGACCGATCTTCCTGTCCATTATCAAGGTAACACTAGAATTAGGCCTACTAATAAAATACCAACACAAGACAGTACAAGAATAATATAAAAATATGTACTAGGAAAACGCTTAAGTCCCGCCGCGTTGTTGGATGAGCGTAATTGGTGCATTGAGCTGCCATGTGTTATGCGAATTTTCTGTTGTTCTGTGAAAAATCCATTACTAAGTTGAAGATATTTTTAAAATTAAATTAAATAAAAAATTAACTTCAATTTTAATTTTTTTAAATTAATTGTAATTTTAAAAAAGGAAAAAATCGTAATATTGAAATTTTCATAAGAAATAATTATTTATTTTATTTATTTATTTAACGTCTGTTCTATTCAGTTATAAAAACTGATTTACAAAGGAGGATTCGATTGCGCACAAATTTTACAGGAATATATTAATTCATAAAATTAAGGTTCTGTATAAAAATCATCGGATAAAGCATGTAGGTGATATTCGCTGGAGAAATTTTAAAAATTGAAAAAAGTCGTAAAATTGTGATTTTCGTGATTTCGTTAAGTTTTTTGATAACGCTCAAATTTCACATCAATATATCAATTCATGAAATTAAGGTTCTGTGAAAAAATCATTACAATCGGACAAAGCATGTAGGTGATGTAAGTCGAAGAAATTTTTAAAAAATCGAAAAATCGTAAATTGCGAAGAGTTTCGAAGACCTCCATAAAAATTTTATCGCAATCGGAGTATCGGTTTAGCCGGAATCGTGCTAACAAACAGACAAAAAGAAAAAAAAAAGAAAAAAAAAAGAAAAAAAAACATTCCGGATTTTTGTCTCCAGTGTAGTGAAATGAAATCTTCGCTTCGCTCATCCAATGATACAATATAGTAGGCTATATTGGAAAACAGTAACACTCATGGTCTTGGGTGTAGGCCTAACTAGATTATAATTAAAATGAAGATTACATTTATACAATACAAATACATATGTAAGCCTATAGGCCTACGTAGGCTTTTCTCAAATGTAGGTCGCCCATAGAATTGAAAATTGAAAGGCATAAAACTGGAGTACAACCTACATTTGCATGCGAGATTTTTTTCAAGTCCAACCCAGCACATCACCAATGGTTAGACTTAGAGGTACTACGTGAAAAATGGTGATAACGAAATTCGCGATTTTTTTTTAATGTCCTTTTTATTACAACGCTTATATTAGCTTCATGTGTTTGTCTGTCTAGACGAAATCTTATAATCGATATTTCATTACAATGCTTATATTAGCTTATTGTGCTTGTCTGTCTGTCTGTCTATCTGTCTGTCTGGACGGAATCTTACAATTGATATTTCACCCACTTCTCAATGTCCAATCGAGCTAAAATTTTTCACTTAACAGATTCACTAATTAATCAATTAATTAATCTTAATTAATACGGTAATTAAAGTTTTATATGGGAATCTGTATTTCATTCACTTCTCAATGTCCAATCAAGATGAAATTTTTCACACAGACGTTACAACGCTTAATTCATGTGTTTGTCTGTCTGTCTGTCTGTCTGTCTGTCTGTCTATCTGTCCTTTATTGCTATGCGGCGACAACGCTCACCGCGCTCCACTTACAAGTTCAATCCCGTGCGGTGAGTCATTCACCATGTACGCATTGTTGCGTTCCCCTACATCCCCCTTCCCTTGACGACCTCCCCGACGACGATGACAATGACAATGACACAACGAACGATGACAAAGACAATGACGACCGCGACATGAGAACCCCCTGTCCTCCCCTTACCTGTGGCTGGTTCTAACCAGCATGGGCCCCCCCCCCCCCCCCCCCCCCCCTAGGCTAGAGTGGTGCATTATGACCTAACGGTTGACGCGTCTTTAATCCAAATAAACAAAAAAAAAAAAATCGCGTGGTTCGACCTCACAGTTGATCGGATGGAGTTTGTGCCAGCTCAACTACTGTTATCTATCACGGTAGGAATGGATTGTTTAAAAAAAATACAATATAATATAAAAATATAAAAAATAAATACATTATCGTTAAGACTAAAAAATATAAAATAATATTACATGAAATTTTTTTTAAAACAACGCTTATATTTAAAATATGTACTAAAAAGTAAAAAAAAAAAAATTCGCCCAACAAATTTTTTCCTTTAAAGGCTCATTCATAAAAAACTTAGGCCTCAACAGCAGCTAACTTAGCCTCTAACTTTAGGTTGCTTTTCATAATAGATTTTTTAGGCCGCAAATTTAACAGCCCTCCCTAGATTTGCTGGGGCGATGCTTTACAGCCATACCGTGCCTCTAATTTTAGGGTGTGGATGATTTTTTTTAAACCTCAAAAACACAGTTTGCATATTTATTTTTTATCGCGCCAAATGTTTTGACATAAAATAACATTAAAACATTCAGTAAGTAGGCCTAGCCTACTCATTAGGTACATTATAAATTGATTGACTATAACTTACGTTTTTTAAAACAATAATTGAGGGAAAAAATAATAAACGTTTTTTTTAAGACAACGGAAGAAAGCTTCAAAACCTCACATGGCCTGCCCTAGCTGGGGGCTGGGCCCTAGTACCGCAATAAACTTAAAAATACTGGGGGCAGTTGACTTTCGCCCAATCGATAGCCAAATGTTTTTTTATATTCTTATCTTGATAAAGACGAAGATTTTACTATAGCAGGGGGCCTTTTTCAGAATTCGTTCAATAGTTTTCATCGAACAATACTGAAGTTCCCTTGGATCCTTTTTGCTGTTTGTTTACTTTTTTCAATCGGAATGACCGGAAATTGTGGGCTCGGTCTCTCTCTGTTTGGGTTAAAAAGTTTTAAGTAAGTTAGCTGCAAGTAAAACCTTGGAGTTTGCAACATTGGGTTGCTGATAAAGAAAGTTAAAGGCTAAGTTTGGTCATGAACAACGTGTTTTTTTCCATAAGAAAAACCTTAAGTTAGGGGCAAATTTTAGTACATTTGGGTTGGAAGGGCCCCTTTTACTGGGAAAATTTAAAAAAGCGTTGGGCGCTTTCCTTCCATGAACAACAAAATTTTTAATTTTTGTCAATCCCTACCGTAAGCCCCTAACGCTTTTAATTCCGAGAAAGGCAAAAATTTGTGGGCGAAATTTTTTTTTACTTTTTGTACATTTAACTTAAGCGTTGTTTAAAAAAAAAAAAAAAAATCATGAAATATTTTATTGTTAAATGTTAAAATTTGTCGACAAAAATTTTAGAGATGGGAAAAAACACATTTTTAAAACGCGAATTTCGCGAAATTTCCATATGGCGAAAAAAAACAAAAAAATTCTATCAATGGCAAACCGAATTTACGCGAAATTTAAAATTTTAGTGTGCAAAATTTAAGCGAGTGGGGGTGCCGTCCAGTTTTTTGGGGGAGGTGCCCGGGTTTAGACCAAATATTTTGCGTGGTAGGCGTACCGTGACTCACGGGCTTTACGGAAATGCCTCCAAAATAAATTCGTATCTCGGCTTCCCCGAAAATAGTACCAAATAACAGTGCTCAATTTTTTTTATTTTTTTAACGTTTTTTACAATTTTTTTAAATCCGAAAAAAGCAAATTTGGGCTTTTTAAAAAAGAAATTTTGGGTTTTTTTATCACCATTTCCTTTTCCCCTACTAATGGTGGTCCCAGCGCTTTTTTGTTAAATAAAAAGGTTTTTGCGGGGCCTACACAATGCATGCAATAATTTTAAAGAGGGGGGCGGGGGGCGCCGAGTGCTCCATTCAACTTAAAAGGGCCCCAATTCTGGATTCTGTCTGTCGTCGTCGAAAAACAGCCGAAAGGAACAGATTTGGGGTGAAATTTTTTAAAATACACCGGGACGAGTTTCTGAGAACTGCTAACAAATTTTGCTAGATCCATTGCGATTTAAACCTACAATTTAAAAAAAAATGTATTTTTTTTAAAATCGATGCATTTGTTTTGTACAGCTGCGGGACGAGATCTTCGGTGCATGGCCCCGTGGTAAGCGTTATACCTACCGGGACGGAGGGTTGGGTTTTGATACCCGTTTACTCGAACTTTTTTAAATTTTTAAACCCACATATTATTTTTGAGGGGGTTAAATGGGAAATTAAAAATTAGGTTTATTTTTTTTTTTACTTGGAAATTTGTTATGTTTCACGCTATACGTTTTGAACGATTCGCATTTTAAAATTTTAATTAAAAAACTAGGAAACGCCCGTGGTTTTTAAACGAGTGAGTGATGAGTGTTTGGGACCCGGACCTATCTTCCCAACTTTGCTTTATCCAGCCCTTTGGGAATGGGAGGGAAAAGGGGCATCCCCGGGTACTCAACATTGGGTCTCTCACCGTTTACAACGACTTTGGGGTTTCCCAGTAAAAAATAAATGTATGATTTTCAAGTTTTGATTTTAAATTTCATAGGCCTACAGGGGGGGCCTACAAAACCCGGCCAAGTTTTGTGTAATATTTTGGAGCATCCTTGGGGGTGCTTTCCCCCGCATTGAAAATTCAAAATAACCCTATATTCAAAAAAAAAATAACTATAACCAGTAACTACAGACCCAAAATCCATTTTTCCCGCGCTTCAAAATATTAGAAACCCCTAAAATACACACGAATGGGGCTCTTTTTGACAGTTTAATACCATAACAGAGAGGCAAATGGTTTAGAAAAAGCAAAAACAACAAGCGACCAATCAAGATTTTTTTTAAACTGTTTTTCGGACATAACCTAAATTTACCCACATTGGGGAATTTGCGACCCCACAAAAACGTTTTATTGTGTTACCATACAAAACATAGCCAAACTAGAGTACTATGGCATACGTGGGAAATGGTCTAAAGCTTATAACTTCTTACCTGACTGACCGACTACAATGCGTCGAAATAACTGAACTAAAAGACAACAAACTTACAAAGACTAGATCTGACTATGAAAAAGTAATTTGTGGCGTTCCACAAGGATCAATCCTTGGCCCACTATTTTTTATCATCTTTGTAATGATCTACCTGATAACATCGAGGATGCAGAGCTTTTTGCAGATGACTTCACTACAAGTATTACCGCTAATGAGACAATACAACTTCAAGAGAAGGCAGATAAAAGAATTACCGAATCCACCGCATGGTTTACGGTGAACAAACAACTGCTAAACTCATCAAAAACCAAATTTATTCAATTCCATTCATTCCAAAAAAACAAATCACTCAACCAATACCTTGCATTACAAATTCGCATGATAAATCCACAGTAGAATCATCTACACAAGCAAAATTATTAGGAATAACATAGATAACAACTTAACCTGGCATGCCCACATCAACACCCTAATACCAAAACTCAGCTCAGCTTGTTTTGCAATTAAGAGCATCAAACAAATAAGCAACATATCAACTGCTAAAATATGTTACTTTTCTCTATTTGAATCGCACTTGAGATATGGAATCGAATTTTGGGAATATCGACTCATATCGAAAGGTATTCATCACGCAAAAACGAGCAATCAGGGCATTATGTAGGGCTACCCTTAAGCCGACGGAGCATTGCAAACCCTACTTTATTACACTAAACATTCTTACAGTTACATGCCTTTACATTCTCAAGTCAATTTTAGTCATAAGAAAAAACATCCACACTCTCACAGTCAACAGTGGCATACACACCCACAACACAAGGAACAAAAATAACCTCCATCTTAACCAATATCGTACAAACCTAGGTCAAAAAAACTCTGATTATTTGAATAAAACTCTATTCAATAAACTCCCCCAATCAATAAAAAACATAACAGAACACATCAAATTCAAAAATGAACTAACTAAATTCCTAATACAAAAGGCATACTACAGCATAAAAGACTTTATGACAGACAAAACTACCTAATAATTGCTATATTTTATTATTAGTAGGAGGTACCATATAATAGGCTATAGACCTACACTATTTTGTAAAATACCTATATTATATTATATTAATACTTATGTAACAACTAGTCTATGTTTAGCAAAAATGGACTACACGGTGAAAACTGTTATAAACTTTAACTGTACTTTGTATTGTTATTTGTTGTCCAAATAAATAAAAAAATATCTCCACATCTTTGGTTACAAGGTTGATGTGATTTTGAGAGGTCAATTAATTAGGGCTGGACAAAAAAAAATCGATACAATATCGATAAGTTCCAAGTGGGAATATTTTCGATATATCGATATTTGGCTTCATATCGAAATCTACACAAAAATTCAAAAATTTCGTAATTTTGGTGGCCGTGCCGGGTAGGTAGTCGAAATTAAATGAATCCTGGCTGGTACATAATATGATGGAGGTGACGAGTCATAAAACGCGATTGTGAGATCGTAAAAATCGTTATGCCTTTTTGGTGAAACCTTATCAACCCTTTTTGGCCACAAATTATTAAAAAATTAATATGCCTACTCTTTCAATAATTTTTTATTTTGGAATTTTTTTGGTAGGCCTATTTATTTTTTATTGGATGAGCGTAGCGAGCGAAGCAAAGATTCCATTTCACTACACTGGAGAAAAAAATCCGGAATGTTTTTTTTTCTTTTTTTTTGTATTTTTGTCTGTTTGTCCACACGATTCCGGCTAAACCGATAATCCAATTGTGATGAAATTTTCTGGAGGCCTTTGAAATCTTTGAACTTAGAACTGCCACGTTTTTGAGCACAATCGGAAAAGTAATTCTCATGAAAATCGCAATTTTACGATTTTTTTTCGATTTTTAAAAAAATCCATCGACTTATAACACCAACATGCTTTATCCGATTTTAATGATTTTTCACAGAACCTTTATTTTATGAACTAAGATATTCGTGTGAGATTTGAGCGCAATTGAAAAATTATTTCTAATAAAAATAAAAATTTTACGTTTTTTTTTTCTTTTTTCAAACAATTCTTTGACTTATAACACCTACATGCTTTATCCGATTGTAATGATTTTTTCACAGAACCTTAATTCAATGAATAAATATATTCGTGTTAAATTTGAGCGCAATCGAGAAAATATTTCGAATAAAAATCGCAATTTCACGTTTTTTTTTTTTTTTAACAATTAGGTACGATTAATTAAAAAAATTAAAAAATTAAAGTTAATTTTTTATTGAATTTAATTTAATTTAAAAAAATCTTCAACTTAGTAATGATTTTTTCAAAGAACAACAGAAAATCCGCATAACAAATGGCAGCTCAATGCACCAATTACGCTCATCCAACAACGCGGCGGGACTTAAGCGTTTTCCTAGTTTTTAGAAACAAAAACATTTTGATATATTGATACCATATCGAAATATTTGTGCGTTATTGATGATGAATGATGTCATAGGCGCAGCAACCTACATTGCAAACCAGCTTTTCAATTTAGGTCATATGAAAACTAAGGTGCAACGCAACCTACAATCGAGTAAATACTGTAGGCCTAGTTGTAATTTCTTCACAATTATATTTGGTCACAAAAGTATAACTTGTGAAATAATAATAATAATAATAATAATAATAATAATAATAATAATAATAATAATAATAATAAAAACAAAAAAAAAACAGTTAACACAAAAATGGCAAAACGCGTAAAAAAGTGAGCTCTTGATTTAAAAAATCGTTGTAATGTGGTTTTAAAAATAATTTTTGTGTTTATACAGTAACAGTTTTAGTATTGAAAAAATTTTTCTATAAGTTATCGTTTTGTCCCAAATTTTAAAAATTTTTTATTTAAAAACTTTTTAAAAGGACTTTTAGGCCATTAGGCCAAAAAAATGAGGGCGAATAGGGGAAGCGTAAATCCTGCTAAAATAAAAAAAAAAAAATGGGGAACGTGGGTTATGTTGAAGATTTTTGGAAGAGGGAAACACGGCCCCCCAAAATTAAAAGCAAATTTTTTTTAAGAAAAACCCAAGGGTGTTAGAAAGAAGTTGAAAATTTGTAAAAAATATGGCACAGCCAAAGGGAGTTTTACCTGACAATGTGCAGTTAACCCCCCAAAGCTGGAAAACCCACGATTAGTTTTTAAATGGACATACCAAAATTCCAGTATAATACGAAATTTCAAGGATTACACCCCCTAGAACGAATACAACGGGATACAGATTTTTATTACATCGAGCATTCACCCGCAGACTTCCCTGATTTTTTGCTACGGAAAAACAATAGCAGATCAACGAAGGGTAATTTTTAAAAAATAACCTTATCCCGAACAAATTTTACGCAAAAAAGACGGAAGTAGCTGAAGAATTGCATTTTCAAAAATGGCAGAGAAATTATGAAAACCGCGAGCGGGATGGGGAAAATAAAGATGAGTAGGTTCATTGAAAACTCTCAAAATAAGTCCAGGCACAATGAACCACACATAGAACCACAAAACCCAACGACACTTGTTCAGCCCATCAAAATTTATAGTACTTCAAAAAAGAACTCCAACTTAAATTTGATGACGCCGGGAAAAAATTTCGTAATGTTCCTCAAAAAGACCACAAATACCAAAAATTAAAAATTTCATTACATAATGTCCATTGTCAACGAAATGAAAAATGTGTTGGAAAAACGATGGGAAAAAAATATGAATCAAATTTTGGGCATTACAACTTTTGTTTACTGGGGTGCGGTTGCAGAAATATGGAAATTTGGGAATGAATTTAAAAGAGAAACTACTGATAACACTTGACGAGAGTTGGAAAAAGCCGAAGTGGGAAAAAGGGGCTGGAGAATTGAGAGTCTTAGAAAATCTGACGTTTACACAATATTTTATGGTAATAGGGCAAAAAATTTAATGCGCCATGTAAATAGTAATTTCGAAATGAAAATTTCACATAGGCACGAAAATGAGAATGTTCTTAATTGATTACACGGCACATTAAAACAAAAGCTTAGTGCGTTTTCAAAGAGACTAAAAAGGACGGGTTATTACAAGTGAAAACAACAAAATAAAATTTTTCAGCAAAATGAAAATTTTTTATCGACAGTTGCAAAGGACTTACACCCCAAATTTGATAAGGTACACCATCAGAGCAAGATATAACAAATTTCTGGCAGATATCGGAGTAGACCTTAAAGCACAAAGAAATGCAGCATGGATTGTAAAGAACCCAAATATGGAGCAAGTAATGAAATGTCCTTCAATGCATTCTCTCGAAAAATGAATCTAGTATTACATGGGCCATAACTGAAAACACCCGGAGTTGAAAACCCATAATTTTTTGGTATAAAAGATTCACCTGTTTCATGAAATCTAGCAAAATTTTTACACTTAGTGAAAGGAGTGAAGCCTTTTCCTTTATATTTTAAAAAAGGAAAACTTTACTTAAACCAAAAAATGCAGATAACAAACCAGCTCACTACGACCAAAAACATCCTCCCAAACTGGTAAAAAAATTACTTACATCTTGTTTGAAAACAAAATTTACCAGCTTGTGAAGAAGAACTTATTTTCAGAGGGAAAAAAAGGGCTTAAAAAAAATTCCCAAGGTTTAAGGAAAAAGTTGGTTATAGATTTCTTTGGTTAAGACAACCCCATGTTCCAAAAGGAAAATTCATACGCAAAATTGACTACAAAAAGGCGTAGACTCGTGCCTCATTCTGGCTTTTACATGTATTGGAAATATATAAAAAAATCCAATATTAAAACAGTTTTGAAAACGCTAGAAACATGAGAAAAACGTTAAAATAAAAATTGCCAGAGAAACTTTTTCAACTGGTGAAATAAAAAATTTCCGTGGAAATTTTTAAAAGGGCCATTAAGCCCACTCTGGTTCTGCATGGTTAAATCCATTTTCAAAATTGCTAAAAAAAATCAAATCGGATTCAAAACAAAAAAAGTGGTAATAATATTTGTACTGTCCATTTAATGTACATGGAGATTCAAACAATGCTTACAGATGCACAAATCAAACTCTATTACAAATCACACATTCGTTTAGCCAAGATATTTAAAAGGAATTTGGATTAGAAAAATGTAAAATATTTTGTGTCAATAAGGGAAAAATTTAAGCTTTACTGGTGTTCAACTATCGGGGGAAATTGTTATTGAAGGAATGGAAAAGGTAGGTGATAAATACCTTGGGTTTTTATTTAAGCTGACAGATTCATCAAGCGGAAGGAAGAACAAGCTTAAAAATACTTTTTTGAAGAGAGTGAAGAAATACTGAATCAAATTAAACGGGAAAAATAAAGTAAAGCATTAAACTTATCAGTACCATTTTAAAATATTCTTTCGGTATTTTAACCCGACCAAACTGAGATCAAGCAATTAATCGAAAAAAAAGAAAACTTCTAACAGAATACCCACTTCATCACCCCAGACGGCGGTCGAACGGACACATTTTCTAGGTTCGTGGTGGAAAGGGATAACTGATTTAAAAAAAAAGCACGTATTTAAACAAATCAATTTGTTAAGGAATACTTCTATAGTAAAAGTACTTCGCGATTTCATACGCTTAGCGAAGCGGATGTAACCTCACACCATTAGATCTGCATAATGATGACAATTTTTCAGACAATCTCATAAGTGATGATATGAAAAAAGAAATGTGGAAAAATTTAAAATCTACATGGGAGACATCACACAGAATTTTCCCCATTTTAGACACTGATCATCTAAAAAATGGTTACAAGTAGGCGATTTTTCGGGGAAACAGGGGATTTTTCATGGGCCTCGGATCAAGTAATTGCACACGAAATTTTCAAGAACACATCATTTAAAAACAAGACAATTCTGGATGATAAATGTAGAAAGTGCCACTTAAACCAATGAGACCATAGATCATGTAATATCGGGATGTAAAATTCTAGCCCAGTCAGATATTTACACAGACATAATCAAATTGCCAACATAATTCCAAACATTTGGCCCAAAAATGTTTTTTATGAGAACATCGTACCGGTACATACACAAGTACCAAACCCGAAAAAATATTAGAAAATTGTTTGGAAACTTTATTTTGATGGGCTGTTATTACAGATAAGCGATACAAAAAATAGGCCCGATATCATTTAACGGAAAATCAAAAAGGCAAAATTTTTTATTGATGTAGGGAAATTCCACTAAAATCAAAAAATGAAACACTGGGGGCGAAAATTAGCCCCTACTTTGACTTAGCCAAGAAAAAAAGAAAATGTGGAAAAAAAGATCAAGTCACTACAATACCAATTATTGTGTCAGCCACGGCGTTAACCACAAAACCTACACAATTTTTTCACCAACTGGACTTTAACAAAAAATTTATTCATCAAAATCAGAAAGCGGTTATAATTTGTACATGCCATATAGTCCAAATTCCTCAATGACAGGTTTTTAAAACCTTTTTTATTTTGTTATTTTGTAAAGTTTAAAGATTAGTTTTTGTTTTGAATGTTATTTTGAATACGTATAGTTTTTAATAAGTTTTGAATATGAATGTTTTTTTATTATTATAGGCACATGTATTGCTTGACATAGTCCGCAATACATTGCATTTATTTGTACCGGTTTTTGTACCGAGATTGAAAACATTGAATAAAAACAATAAAAATAAAAATTAAAAATAATGATAAATAATAAATAATAAATAATAATAAAAACCCCCCCTTCCCAACATGATGGGTCGGGGGGGGTTCATCAGTTTCTCGAGCTCAGACCGTTAAGTGCTTACAAGCCATGCCCCGCACACCCTTTATTTTCCCCTAAAAATTAAAATTTAAATTTAAAATTTACTTACATGGTACACTAGTACCGTCACTCTGCTCTTGTTTGCCAGTTGTTAAGGTTACCTCTGGGATTAGACTTGTATTTTCAGATTGTGGTTGGTCATCATCTTCCATAAGGTATTCTATTTCTGGAGTCTTGGATGGAATTTTGTTATTCATCACCGATTCCGCATATTTTTCAGCATAACTGTGATCTGCAAAGACAATGAGATTAAAGTTATGGTTATATTGCAGAGCTACTTGGGGGAAGATTATTTACAAACATGCTCCATGGAACAAATTTTATTTTTAGGGAACTTTTCAAAGAATGCAATAATTTTTTATAGTGCGCTCCATCTTCCCATGCCCACTCTGGCGCAAACGCTGGAAACGCAGTAAAGAGAATAGAATCTACACATGCTATCCTCACGCGTAAGAAATTAACTAATTGAGATCGGTAATTGTGAAGTTCACATTTTATCGTGTTCTATCTCTTCTATCGTGTGTATGTTTATTCTATCGTGCACACAACAAGCAGCACCTAAATGGAATATAGCCTTCAATATTATATTTAACAGAAACATAACTCATTCAGTGAAAAAATATATTGGAGCCACTGAAAACAGAATCAAACGCCGACTGATTTAACCAATACCTACTGTATTTTCTTCAACTTACATATTTCCTACGTTGAATATTATCCGTCTGCAATCCACCTACCCACTTTCCATTAGTGTATATCTTTGCTGCAATGCCACTTGTTGAAAGATAAGTGACTCAACACATGCACTGTTTTGTTATTTCGTGTAAGGAATTACATTTTTTGATTTGGGTATTGCTTAACGTTTTGCAATTTGGGTAAACGAGACAAGGGAGGGACGTAAGGGGGGCGCGGGGGACAAGGGGTGGGAAAGGCCTGTGCTGGTCATTTTTTATTTTTGGGTATTGCTTAACGTCTCATATTTTTTGCAACTTGGCTAATCGAGAAAGGGGGGAAATAAGGGATGATGTGGGGGGACAAGGGGGGGACAGGGGTGTGCTGGTCGAACCAGCCCCAAAACGTATGAGGAGGGCAGTGGGTTCCCCCCCGTCAGGCGTATCGTCTGTGTCATCATCCGTCCTGTTTTCTTTTCGTCGCCGTCGAGGAGGTAGTCAAAGGGAAGGGGAAAATTCCCCGACGATGACCCCGAGCTCGCCCTTAGTTTTTTGGGAGAAAACTCCCCCTAATCACGGGGCCAAACCACGAAAGTTGCGAGGAGGTCGAAACCAGCACAACGTATGGGGAGGGCAGGGGGTTTCCCCCCGTCGTGGTCGTCTCCGTCTGTGCATCATCGGGCCTTTTTCCATGTCTCGCCGTGGGGAGGGTTAAAAGGGAAAGGGGGAAATTTCCCAAACGACGAACCAGAGCCACCATTAGTTTCAGGGAGCAAAACTCCCCTTATCACGGGCCAAACCACGAGAAGGTTGCGAGTTGGAATTTGATGGCCCTAAGGAATTACAAGAAATTACATAAACAAAAATACTTTCTCCTTTGGGAAATTCAGAGTATCTATTTTTTAAAAGGTAGTTTATATTAAACTAAAATTTCATACCTAGTTAATAAGCCTAAGTCATTTTGCCTAAAACAATCAGTAGGCCTATCACAAAAAAGGGCTAGGTCCAGATTAAAAAACCCAACCTTGGCCGGGGATCGAACCCATGTCTCCCAAAAGACCGCCGAGTCCGCGGTACGGTAGTGTATTTGCTGCTGAGAATTATTGGTGCATTTTCATATTATTATATTATGCACATCAAAATTCTTAAGTTATTGAATTACCACTCCCAGTAATCTAGTCCGCGCCCAGCCAGCAGGAGACCTAGGTTCAATTCCTGTTTTTGTTTTTATTTATAATCTTGATTTTCATAATAACAATTATTATAATAATCAAATCCCCACAAGAGTGGGTGCATAAGCATTTAATACTCAGGCTACCATGATTCCGAGAAAATAAAACAGGACTATTCCCTATGTTCTTTTTATATTGTTGTTTTGACCCGTAATTGAATATTTTGCATTCTAATAATTTAGGAAAGCAAAATGTTTAGTGGGGTTTGCAATGATTAATCAATTTAAAATCAAAACCTAATGGTTTAATTTCGTAATCGATAATCAAACTCAAATAATTTGGTCAATAGTGCCCAAACCAAAACTCAAAAGAAAGTTATCTCACGTTGTGCCATCACAGGCGGGGCTGATGGTGTCACACTCGAGTTTTTAGGGAAAATGACCATAATCAATAAAAGCCAAACCCCCATGACATCGAAGACAGCGGGGGCGAAAAAGGGAATTTTATTGTATTTTTTTGACTTACATTGCCACACTTGGGTTCCACTTATAGGTCGGAACAGGCTTTGTTTGTGATATCGATACTATCGATAATACCAATTCAAAAAATATGACAACAACTCATTAACCCGGAAACTATTCGGGCAAAATCGGGCATGGAGGTTACCTGAAGGAGACGAAGTCTCCGAAATATCGAAACATTTTTAAGTAAGTAACCCAGGTTATAGTTCAGCGAGTGATTTTGTAATATCGATTCGGTAATGACATTACCATTTTGATAATCGATAATGAAAAAAGTATTGATGTGCATCCCGATGCATGTTTAGGCTTACTGCTTTATTGTCTTCACAAAGCTTATGTGGCTTTATTGTTGTTGCTTGATTTTAATAGAGTTGAGACACTGTTTGCTCTACCCGTACTCTAGTGTTGCATTCAATTCCATGTTAGGTCTATAATTTATAGAACATAAATAAATATTTTGCTTTAACTAGGAAAACGCTAAGTCCCCCGCGTTTTTGGATGGCGTAATTGGTGATTGAGTTTTTAAGTGTTATGGGATTTTTTTTTGCTGTAAAAATCATTACTTAGTTGATTTTTTTAAATTTTTTAAAATTAAAATAAAAACAAAACTTTTTTTTTAATTTTTTTTTTTTTTTCGTAATTTAAAAAAATCAAAAAAATTTTTGTTTTTTCATAAAAAAAATTTTTTTCGATTGCGCTCAGATTTCACCGAATTAAAAATCATGAAATTAAGGTTCTGTGAAATACGATCGGAAAAGCATGTAAGTGTTTAAAACCAAAGAAATTTAAATCAAAAAAATTCCAAAAATTGCTTTTTTTTTTAAAAAAATTTATCTTTCGATAACGCTCAAAATTTTACACGAATATTCAAATTTATAAAATAAAAGGGTTTGTGAAAAATTATTCGCGGGGCAAAGCATGAGGGGTTATAAAACGAAGAATTTTTTTTAAAAATCGAAAAAATCGTAAAAAGTATTTTCTGAGAAATAATTTTTTGATCGTTTTCCCCCCGTGCAGTTCTTTGTTCAGAGATTTCATAGACCCCATAAAATTTATCGCAATTGGATATTGTTTTTCCGGAAAAGTGTCACAGACACACAAAAATACAAAAAAAAAAAAAAGAAAGGAAAAAAAACATACGGTTTTTTTCTCCAGTGTATGAAATGGGAACTTCGCTTGCTCCTACCTCATCCAATAAATAAATTTAGGCATTAAATAAATAAATAAATTTATTTGAGTCACCCACTCAGTTTGATAAATTTTTTAGTGGGGGGCAGAAATCAAAACGCCAAACCCAACCCCGTGGGTCCCGAACGCAAACGACAAGTGAGCGTTTTTTTTGGGAATCGATTGAATCGTTTTCTAGGTCACAAAGATCGATTTTTAATCCCAAATCAACTGGTGAACTGTGGTTGCCGTAGCTTGAACTTTGGGCCCCACCCTGTTAAAAAAAAAATAGGGCTGGCCCCTTTAAAATTTTCAAAAAATTTTTGTTGTAAGAGTGAAACTTAAGCTATTTTTTCATTGCATTGTAAATAAAACATGTTTCTTTTAGGCCCTACGGTTATTTTTATATTTTTTTTTGATTTTTTTTTTTTTTTTTTTTTTTTTGAAATGCCCCCCCCAAAAATTTGGGGGTCGTGTTAATTCGAGATTTTCCAAAAATTTTGGTCCAAACGGATTTTAACTCTTTTGGGAACAAAAAATCACTGCATCTCGATTATTTTGATTACTTCTATGGCAGGCATAGTGGGCCCCAACCTCGTGTACTTTTCGTTGCCATTTAACGTTACTTTTGTTTAAAATGTAATTTCCCCTCTAGACACTATTTGTTTAAAATAAAATTAACTATTGGAACGGACGGAAATTCAAAGATTTAACCACCTTTAGTTTTGTCGCCGTTTAGTTTGAAAAAAAAAACTTTTTATTTAATTTTTTTAACTTTTTTAATTTTTGAACGATTTTGCCACAAAACAAAGGATTCAATCCGATCGAAGCTTCGGGTGGGCCGAATTTCAACTGATCCAAACCTCCGTTTGAACGTTATGGCAGACATACAAAAAAAAGGCTATTTTTTCCCCGGGTCAAATGGGAAACCTCGCTTCGCTCGCTTAAATTGTCTACCAAAACCACAAAAAGCCCTGGCCCCTAACGGACGGTCCCAAGTTGTCTTGAATGCAGGCGATGAGCGCATACGCGTGTAACGCGAGTGACCGGCGGAGGTGCTGGGGCGGCGAGGTCATATCGCTCCCGCCGTAAGCTGTAAAGAGATATGTTCCTCACGGCTGCCAGCTAGAACTGAGCCATACGGTGCCCGTATTTACAGAACTCCCCTAAAACCGAGAATGAACTTGGCCCGGGGGCTATAGAAAGATTCATTTAATTTATTTAAAAATCGCTTCTCAAAATATAATTTTGAACAGACAGTCTGAATATTGTTGATTCCGAGATTTCCGAGAAGGCTCACTACCATAAAACTTAGATGTGTCTTCCCATTAGGGCATATTATACCAACCATTTGTTAACAAGTAAGCAGTTGCAGGGTCAACATTAACAGTGATATCCTTATCACTGTATCGTAGTATGCACAATTGCATACTACTTTCGTCCTCCATTTCCATATCTTCATCCTGATCTACTTCGTCTTCAACATTCTCTTCTTGAGGAACTTCTGTAGTGCAATCTTTGGAGGACGCCATTTTGTCTTCTCTCAGGTAAATATGGAATGTGAAGTGGTTACTATGGTACTCACTCTTCCTACCAAGTCATCTAATAACAAAAGAAAATGACAAACTTATGACTGAGTTATGAGTAGAGGCACCAGCAATGATTATAGGCCTACTATAGCTACAAATTTAAATTATAAAAAATTGTTTTTTCTTCAATGTTTGCTTTTCATAATGGTAATTGCTAAGGGTGCTTTTTTATTTAAATCAAGTCCACTTTATTGTTGTGGATGACTTAAGACAAAGTTATCCTTTTAAAAAAATGGAATGTGATTTTCTTAAATGCCTGTGGAACTATTTGAATAGCTATTGTTGTTTAAATCAATAAAAATTTGATTTAAATTTTAGATCGAAAAATTCTAAATGTAATTTCCTTAAGGGGAATCCCTGACTCGATCTATTGGCTAACTAAGAATATATGGTACACACACAAAGTATTCTTTTTAAAGGCCTCGACGTTTTTTTTTTTCACAGGGCGGAAAATTTGGGAAATTTTGGACAGTTTTGTTGAATTTTATTTTTAAAAAAAGGGGAATAAAAAAACCAGCTCAGGACATTTGGTTTAGAACCAATTTTTTTTATAAACAACTATGTACGTTTTTAGCAGCTTTTTAAAGGGTAACTTTATTAAAATACTCTGAAACTGTTTTATATGTTTTTTAAATTTGGGTTTGAAAATTTCAAAACAAATAACAAAAGTGTTTTAATTGTTTTTCACTTAAATTTTTTGTGGGGCTACCAATTGGGCTATTCATTTGCTTCATTGAACTTTTTCTTAAGGTTAGAAGTCTTTTGAGGGTCCTACGAAAAAAACTGTTGAGTGTGTGATTCCCCCAAGACGCTGCAAAAAACGGCAAACTCAGCTCCAGTTTCCCCGGCCGCATCTGTCGCTGGTAGCGGCACCCCGGGAAACTACGGGTCGCGAGGTTGCCATGCCATGCGCTCGACTTGTTAACACGGGAATAACACACGGTCGGAGGGAGGGGACGTGTGTGTCTATTTTTTCGAGTACTTGCGGTGAATGAATCTATTTGTAGTGTTCTAATTTTAGTCGATGGTAAAAAAACCGTTTTATAATACTAGCGCGATTTTGTGTTTAGTGAACATGTAAATAGTACAATCGAAATTTAAACTGTCAGTGTCACACAATTGGCAAACAAACAAAACCGAAATAACCTAGAAACGCTGAAAAAGGGGCAAAATAGTACAGTTAACAAAATTGCCGTCCTAAAAAAACTTTCTTTACCCACTAAATATAAATCAATGCAAGTTTATATCTTAAAATAATAACTATAATACTTCCAATCCCGATATGCCACTTAGATCAAAATTAAAAAGTGCATTTTCCTGGGAGCCTGATTTGGAAACTGATTCAGGTCCGTCGGACTCAGGAGAAATTCGTTTTGAAACCACCCCCCTCATTGCGAGTATTTTTTTTGCTAGTAGTTTATTTTTGCGACAAACTTATTCCCCACAAAAAGCAAAAAAAATAGCAATCTAGTAATATTTTATTTATTTTCTACAATTTAAAATAAAAAAAGTCCGCCCGCCCGGGATTTGAACCATACTAGGAGTTTTTCCCCGACAAACCCAAATCGAGAAATAGGAATTTTTTGTTGCTAGTCCGAAGAACAGTTGGCAAGAGATCGGTATGTGAGCCGGGGGGTTTGGGTTCGAGCCCCCGCCGGGAAAAGTTATTACAATTCCCATGTGTCAAAAATTATATAGGTTTCTAATGGGTAAATTCCAAATAATATTATTTTATTAAAAAAAGATTTTACTAAATTCAAATGCAAGGGGAGAAATTTCAGTTTTTAATTTGTTTTTAATTAATTTCGTATCTTAACTATTTATAAGGAAATAACTTTAACCCGGCTGATCCAGCATAATAATATTATCCATCGCACGTGGCAGCCTACCAGCCCTGCTGTATGCTAGAAAAGAGTGGCACTAGAGAACGGTTGAGTGTGCACTATTAGACCCAGACGCATAATGCGGGCTATTATAAAAACCCCCCAAAATATTCGTATATGCATTATTGATCCTTTCTAGGGAAATGGTTATGAGAATGAGAATGTGAAAAATCTTTATCGCTTGGGGATCGGAAAAGGTTTCAGCCCGGAAATTAGTGAGAAGGGGGGGGGGGAAGCTGGGATGCATAAAGAAATCTCTTTCTAGCCTCCGCGGCAGCAAATCGGTTTTGGGCGCAGGCCCAAAAGCGTATGACATTTTAGTTGGGGACGCGGGTTCGAACCCCACATGGCCTTCACGGTATTTGTCCTTAACCTCTTTTATTCCCCATTATGCCAATAGAATAGTGTAATAATAGGCAGCAAAAGAGAATGTATTATAATTCTCTATCCAACAATGTCTTATTAAACGGGGCCTTAAATTTTTTGGGAAATCAAGTTAACACATTATGAAGGGAATAACAACAAATTGTTTAATTTACCCTTTGCCAAAAATAAAAATATTTTTACCCCAAATTTAGGTTCTTACGCAGTGATTCCTCATGACATTGCTGAAACTCCTGAAAAGTTTTCCGATATACCTATCGTCCGCCCCGTTTTTCCCATGTTCCAAAAATTTAAGGGAATTTTTCTTTGGGGTGTGCACGGCTTCCGGAAAAATTTTAGGTCCAGGAAACTCCAAATCGAGTACGGGGCCCGCCCCACTCCCGGGAAACACAAAGAAATAAAGCTGAAGTGCTGCAAAAAAAATTCAAAAAATTACCCAATTCTGTTAATGTTACCACGCGCCGTTTTGGAACTTACACTATTTTTTTTTTTTGTTTAAAAAAAACATACCCATCCAAAAAACGCGCCTGAAAAAAACGTTTGCGAAGCTAGTATAAATTCAGCATTGACACAGATCTATTTAAGTTCTGCATTATTGAAACTGGTTCTGGTGGTAATTTTTACATTGTTGTGGGGCGTTTTTTTTGGACACATGACCCGCATTACAACATATTGGTAAAAATATACTAAAAATAATTTGTTTACCAACAAGGGGGATTTGCTATTATTTTCCAAAACTCGCTAATCTTTTTTCCAATGCCCAACTGCAAGATTAAATTGTTATAAAAAATTATAAAAAACAGATGAAAAATTTAACATGGACTCGCAACACCCAAAAACGGGTATATTTATAATCTGAATCAGATCGCATCTTCTTTAGTTGCTATTTCATACAATAAAAGGATAAAAAAGGGGTTTATTTTCACTTTTTGGTTGAATTATTTTTTATATTTCAAAAGATTTAAAAATCGTTCGGAAAAACCCAAAACCTATCCTAAATTTAAACCTTTTCTCGAAAAACAAACTTGATGCCCCCGGAACGTAGTATATAGCATTCGCATAGCTGACTTGGTGTGCGTGGGCCCTCTTCAGGTGCCCACTAGGATATTTGGATGTTAGATAAGCGAAGTAAAAATGCTGTTTGAAGAGGGCCCGACCAAGAAACTGCCCCCGAGCTGAGGAAAAAATGTTAAGCATGATTGCTTGTGCGGGGTCAACCCATGCCCTCCGAAACGAATTTAACAAGCTAGCATTTTTTTTTTATACCTGTCATACCCGTTGTAAAAAACAAACATGGAACGTGGAAATTTTCTAACCAGTAATTTGTAAGAAGTGGTTTTTATGACTTGGTAAGAAAAATGAATTCGATTTCAACGAAAGTTTTGCTATTTCTGTTTGACACTCAAATTTTCGCATGGGGGGCTTAATTTTGACTGGGTGTGATATTCGGGAAAAACCCGGGAAAAATCAACAAAAAAACTAAACTGAAAAAAAAATAATGTAATGATGATTTAGAATTATGGAAGAATGAATGAATGAAGGAAGGAAGGAAAAGGAAAGATGAATTTTGTTTTTATGGCCTCCCCCTTTCCCCTCCCCCCCCCCCCCCCCTATAGGCGCGGGGGGGCATTCATTTTGAGGGGGTTTGATAGCGGGAAACCTCGAATAAATAAAAAATGAAAAAAAGAATGAAGTAAATGATGAAGGAAGGGAAAAAGATTTTTGTTTTCATGTGCCCCCCCCCCCCCCCCCCGAAAAAGCATGGGGGGGCATTAACTTTGACTGGGTGTCGATAAATCGGGGAAAAACCCAGAAAAAACAACAAAAAAATTTAAAATGAAAAAGAAAGAAAGTAATTGAAGGAATATTTATTTACTGTGCCCCGCTCCCCCGATTGATACAACTATGCGCACGCCACTCACCCACTGCAATGTGGTAACGCGTCGTGTTCAAAGAGTTAGTCTTATGTAGCCGTAGAGATTGCAACATCGCCTAGCTCCCCCGGCCCCGTGCTGCCGTGAAGTAACTGAGGGTCAAATAGACACCACCCCACCTTCGCGTGCGGTCCCCCTCAGCCACGCTCATGCTGACTGGCCCGTCTCGTTTCAAGGCTCGAGTTTTGTCGCCGCGGAAGATGGGGGGGGTGACGTAAAAGCGTTCATAATGAAATAGTAATTCTGAAAAACTTTTGGGTTTTTGACCGAAAAAAGGCTTTCAGGGATTCCCCCCTTTAAAACCCAATAAAATTGAACTTCCAAACCGGGTTTTTTTGCATTTAAAGGGGGTAAAAAACCCCAAAAATTTTTTTTACCACTGATCTTAAACACAATACTACCTAAAAAGTCCCCTTTAAAAATTATATCTTGTAAAAGTGATTTAACACGAATTTTTTATTTTTTTTTCAGAAATTGCAAAAATTGGGGTTTTGGGAAATTTTTTTAATCGGCTTTTTAAACCCCTTCTTTTTTGGGCCACATAGATACAGGCATAGTACCAAACTAAAAACCCCTTTATAACATCGTGTCTTTAAACACTGCCCCAAAACCCTCAAACACCAAAAATATGCATTCCAAAATCAACCCCCATCTTTCTAATCAGCATTTTTTGACCCAAAAAAAATTGCCCAAATTACAAAAAAAATATAGAGAATTTTCAAAAAAGGGTGTAGATACGTCAATAATGGCCAATATTTTTTTTGGATCAAAACCTCCAAGGTACGGGGCATAAAGATGGCCCCATGTTATTTTTATGGGAATTTTTGCCGATGGGCCTAGCTCGAAAAATGTCATGTTTGACAATTTTTTCGGGGAGGTCATGGTGGCCCCAATAATTTTTCTGTTAATTGCTAAATTCATTACTAGTTAGCCTGAATGAAATATATTTTTTGAGTTTAGCGGTTAAATACCCCTTTAATAGCTGAAAGACAGTGTTTAGAAAGACAAAAACGAAAGGTACCATCATGTGAAGTGGTATTTCTTCTACAAGCAAGGTGTCAAAGTACATATTCTTGTTGAAAGTTGAACATTTTTTATTTGTTTATTTGGATTAAGGGCGCGTCAACCGTTAGGTCATAATGCACCACTCTAGCCTAGGGGATATGGGGAGGAGGGGCCCTGCTGGTCAGAACCCGCCCCGGCCCATGGGTAGGGGGAGGAAAGGGGGGTTCTCACGTCGCGGTCGTCATTGTCTTTGTCATTGTTGTTGGTCTTCCATTGTCACCCCTTGGGGAAGGTCGTAAAGGGGAAAAGGGGAAAGTGCCCCCCGACGACGATTGACAGAGCTCGCCTCTATAGTTTCGGGGAGTAATATACTCCGCTCCTACTAGATAGCTGATGTTTGCGAGGTGGACTTTTTGTCTTGAATCGCCTTTTACGATAGAGCCATGCTCTGGGCCAATTCTACCCCAGGCCCAGAGAGGGTAAATTTAAAAATAAGCTTTATATTGCATGGTTATTTCTGCTACAAATTCACTTTAAAATGCATTTTAGGACATCAAAAATAATGCAAGATCAAAAAAAAATTGCCTTTGGTGAAATTGATACAAGAAGAAAAGAAATCAATAAATCAATAAAAGTGTTTGTCCTGTGGCTCTGGTTTATGGTACAAATGTATGCATGTTTAAGCAGTTAATGTGTAAAGAGGTTTTTTAAAAGTTTTAGGCCCCACCAAGATTCTCTACAGGTTTTTCCAGAACCCTTAGCCCGGCGACCCGCCCAGAAAAAATTCTTACGCCTGTCTAGTTTGCTACCCCCCCCCCCCCTTTTAAAAAAAAATTCATTTTGGTTTAAATATTTTTCCAATAACCCAATTTTAATTGTAACGGGGTAACTTAAAATTTTTCCCAAACCCCCCATAAAAAAAAAAAAAAAAAATTTGGTTTTTTTTTGGTCAAGGCGGAAATGAGTTGTGGGGAAAGCGGAAAAAAAGGATTTTAAAACTGAAAGGGGGGTTTAGAGAACTTTTGGGTTAAAGTTTTCTTTTTTTTAAAAATTTGAAACCTTTTTTTAAATTTTTCCCTTCCCCAACATTTTAAAAAAATTGAACTTTTAAAAAAAGTTAAAGCTTTAAAATAAACATTTTGGGTTTGGGGGTTTCCCTCCTTTAAAATTTGAACTGGTTTTTTAAAAATCTTTTGGGGAAAAAAATTACTTTTTTTAATAAAGGGCCTTGGGCCCAAAAAAAAGGCAGGGAAAAACTTTTTTGGGGGGGCCCGTAAAATTCCCCCCGGGCCGGAATTTTAAAGTCCAAAAATTTTGACCCTTTGTCGGGGGTTTGTTTTGTCTAAAATTTGTCCCCAATTTGTAAAAAAGGGAAATTTTTTGCCCCTATTTTAGAATTTTAGGTTTCCAAAAATTTTTTTTCCCTTTTAAAATTTGGGGTACACCCGGTTTTAATTTAAAAAAATTTTTCCGTCCCGTTTTCTTGCCCAAAACCCCAAGCTAACGTCCCCGTTCCCCTTCCCATTTAAAAAAGGATTGTTCGAAAAGGCACGAAGGCGTTACAAACGGTTTTCTTTTAAAATTTCCCTTTTTTCCCAACCGGGGGAAAAGTTGGCATGGGTAGTGGCTTTTTTCCGTTTTTCTGCCCGGGTTGGTTAAAATTAAAACTTGGGGAATTCCCCTTCCCAAAAAGGAAATTTTAAAATTTTAAGTTTTGGAATGTTAAAAGGGACTTACCGTTTTTTTTGGGGTTCCCAAGCGGCCCTTTTGGCCCCGCCGGGGGGTTCCCCCGGGGCCCCCTTTCCCCCAAAACTTTAATTTTGGGTTTGGGGGCCCAATCGTGATACCCCCCCCGTGCGGCCCCCCGGTTTATCGCATGTTGCCTCCCCCTGCGGGGTTTAAAGGGTTGATTAGCAAAACAATTCGGTGTTTGGTGGACAGAAACTTGAAATTTTTCCCAAAACCCGGGGGTAACTTAGGCTTAACTATTTCCCAAGGGAATTTTCGGATTTTCTTTCATTTTTAATGGATAAATAGGGGTTTTTAATTTTGGGGGTTAAACTTTTTTGATTTTTTTTTTTTTGATGACACCCTTGGTGAAATTGGGGGAAACTTTTTACGTTTGCACTTCCCAAAATTTTTCAAAAAAAATGTTGGTTTTTTAAAATAACTAGCAAACCCCCAAATTTGGTCATAATGAAAATTTTGCCCATAATGACCTGATTTTATGACCTATTTAAAAAATTGTTAAACATAGCCCCTTGGGCCCAAATTTTTCCCCCTTTTTTTTTAAAGTTTATGTGAAAACATGTAGAGATAGGTAGGAGCCCAAAACAGCTTCCCTGAATGGATTAGGCGGGGCCCTTTATAAAGACAAAACCCAAAAATAAAAAAATAACCTCCCTTTTTTTCAAACTTTTGGGTCTACGGGGCCCTTCCCTCGTGAGTAGAAAAGATTACTGGGTGAAAACTAAAGCTAGGTAGCCTTTGGGTTTGGGGGTGGGGTGGGGTGAAGTGAAAGATAGTGGGGGGTGTGGAATGGGTGACAGGGAGGGGTGGAGGGGAAAAAAGGGGAGGACTACCTAAGGTTTAAGTTTTTTTTGGGGTGGCGCGATTTGGGAAATCCTTTGGGTTGGGCCTTTTTCCCATTTTCCTCAGTTCCCCCATCTTTCAGGGGAAAGGGGTGCCCTAAATGCAAAAAACTGTAAAACATTTTACAAAGGGAAGGCCATGCCCATTGGCAGAAATGCCACAGGTTTTTTTTCCAAAGGTTTCCTCCCTCTTACTTTCCTGTCTGTGCCCTTCATTGGGGTTTTGGGGAGAGTATTATTGGAAAGGGCCAACTACTGGCGGACACCCGGGTTTCATCGAAGTTGGTAAAACGATGTTGCTAGTGCCTTTTGTTGTTGTTGCGTAGTCATAGGTCTTATTATTAAGGGGGAAATGTAAAAATATAAAAATAAATTTTCAACTTGCCATGTTAAACCTGTGCCCTTTTTTCGCCCTTTTATTTGACCTTGATACTGTTTCAGAAATGAGCTGCTGCCCTTCATAATTTTATATTTAAATTATAGCAACATCCAAATGCTGTGATTTTTAACAGTTTATTTTTTTAAATGCACTCAAAATGTAATTTTTATTGGCCCCTTGCGAACGTTTTTTTAAGGTCCCGTTGATGGATGATTTTTTTTGTACCATTAAACCCTTTTTTTACAAATACGGTACTTTTACTTCATCTTTTTTTCCCCAAAAAACGTTTTACATAAAATAAAACCCTTTTTTAAAAGGAGTACCAAATTTTCCTGGGGGAAATCTTTTATATTTTATAAACCTTTAAAAAATTAAAAATGGGAAAATGCGTTGTTGATGTTATCCCAATCCAAGGGTGAATCGTGGCCAAAACAGTGGTCCGTTTTTTTTGAACAAATGATTGCTATTGCCCAAACCAAAGGAGTCAAATTTAAAAAGGGTTTTGGGTTTGGTCCGCTTTCATTGGGGGGGAAATGAAAGGTTTTTTTTATATTGTACCCCAAAAATTTACTAGCTTTAAAATGTACTGTAGGTAGTATAACGTTAAAATAAAAAAATAATAATGCAAACCAACAAAAAAATACGCTGTTTTAATCGCGCACCTTTTGGGGGCCATTTTCCGGGGAGGGGGGGGGGATTCTTTTGCTCCCCTGGTGGGCCCGGGATGAGTCCTTTGCCAATAAATTATATTTGGACCCCATCAAATTAAAAAAATATTTACTCTTTAGCACAGGGCCCCCGCCCCTTTTTTTCGTAAATCCTTTGGGCCCAAAAAGACCAGTCTAACCAAACTCACGTCATTGTCTGTATTGGGGGCGTTGGGGATCTTGTTCCAAATTGGATCTAGTAAAATTTCCTTTTTGAATACCAGTCAAAACAGTTCTGTAATAAATGCACCGCGTGATGGATTAAAACCCCCCCCCCCCCCCCCCTCCCCCCCCAACCCCAATTAAAATTCCAAGATTATGTAGACAGGTTTTTCCTCCCCTTCCTCAAAAAAGAACTTTGCCGGCTGTTGATATCAAACTGGGATAAGAAACCCCCCCAATTAGGGCCCCCTTTTAAAAAGAACGGTTCCCGATATTTAGGACCTCGTAAACCCCCAAATACAAAAAATTCCCCCCAAAGGGTGGCCAAATTTTTTTAAAACGTGATTCAGGTAATAAAGAAGTTCTTTAGGATGTTTGCCTCCAGCATATCAAATGACAACTTGATACCCTCTTAGTTAGTTGTTGTTAGTTGAAATTTTGACCATCCGCAAGCTTCGATCTCGATTGAATGCCCTTGTTTTTTTTTGGAAAATCGTTCAAAAAGTTTTAAAAAATTTTCTTAAAGTTAAACGAAAGTTTTTTTTTTTAAAAAAACCGGCGCCCAAAAACTGGATAGCCAAATCATTTAGAATGTCCGTCCGGTCACGAATATGTTAAATTTTTTTTTGAAACCTAAGTATGTAGATGGAAATTCCTTACCGGTATAAACCCCAAAATAACCCTTGCCATGCAACGAAAGACGCGCAAGTTTTTTTTAATGCACTGCCACCCCGAAGTAAAAATACTTTCGAAGGGAACAGTTAGTATTTGCAACAAAGAGTTTTTTAAAAAGTTTTCCCAAGGGGTCAAGGGGCCTCTAGAGGGGGGTGGGTTTTATCCCCAAAGTATAAAGGTTTTACACACGGGTTTTCCCAAAAAACCTTGGCAATAAAAATAATATTGGAAACATGGCCCCGTGGACAGCGAAAGTCGCAAATTTTTAAAAATTTTAAAAAAATTGCAATGTGGGTTTAGCATAGCACTTTCTCGCTTATCAACGCTCCAACTGAGGGGGTTTTCCCAGTTTAAATTTAAAAATGCACCTTTTGTGCCCAACCCCCTTTCCCCTTTCCCCCAACCAATTTTTCCCCCTTGGGTTTAAAAATTTGTAAAAAAGTAGCCTAGGCCTAGGCCTACCCTCCCTTGCAGGCCCAGGCCCATACCTTGAAAAACCCCGTATAAAGGGTTTGTGGATCCAATCCCCCCCTGGTTATTCAAACCTATACCAACCGAAGAATTCGGCCTAGGGCCTGCCGTTGATCGTCCCGTAACAGTCCCAAATGGGTAGGCCCCCTTTTTTAGGTTGGGAGGGGTACCCCCCCAAAGGAAATTTTGTATTTTCCAAAAAAAATTAACCCTATAAACCCCCCGGCCTTAAATTTATTCCCCCCCTTGGCAAAAAAAGGGAAATTTTTCCTAAAAACACAAAAAAACTTCCCCGGAACCAAGTAATACGAAAAAAAGGGGGCCCTTTTTTTGATGGCCTTTTTCAAAAAATTTGGGAAAAATTAAAAAGGGAATTATTTAAAATTAAAAGTTTAAAAACCCCCCCAATTACATCCCAATGATTTAACCATAGAACAAGCCATTTTAAAAAAGCCGCCCTTTTTGAGCAAAAAAAATCACTTCCTTGGAATATTTTAATTAAGACTCCCCGCCAAAATTTGGGGAAAAAAAAGGTAAAATTCAAAGCCATAGGAAAAAGGGGGTCCCTTTTAAAAGCCGTCCCCCTTTAACAATGCCGTCCTTGGTTTTTAAAAACCCCCCCATTAATGAAAATTTTTAACAACCCCCAATGTTTTCTCCCTTTCCAAAAAATTACTTTAAAACGGGAAAAATACTTTTTTAATGCCCCAAAACCCAAAGAAAAGGGGGAGTTACTTTTTTTTAAAAATTTGAAAAAACCCCAAAATTTCTTGTTTTGTTTATTTGGTTTTTTTCCCGTTTTTTCCTTGGGCATAAAGGCACCCCCTTTGGGTAAGGGGTTGGGGAGGGGGGAAAAAATTTTCAGAAAAACCCCAAATTAAAAAGGAAGGGGGGCTAGGCGGTCTGTCCCTTTTGGTCCTTGGCCCCCTTTCCCGGGGGGTAGGAAAGGGGGGGGCCCCCAAACGAATTTTTGTTGTTTGGAATTTATGTTAAAATTTTTTCCGGGGAATAATTCTTTAAAATAGAACCCCTTGGAAAAAATTTTAAAAATTTGATTTCCCGGGGGAAATTTTTCTTTCTTCCATTAAAATTTTTATTAAAAAGGCTCCGGGATCCCCTTTTTTCCGGGGAGTTTGCTTTAAAAGGCATCGCCATTGGTAAGTTTTCCGGCCCCCCTTTCCTTAATTGGAACAGTGCTTAAAAAGACTCCTTTTTTGCCCCTCCCCCCCCCCCCCCCGCCCTTTCCTCAGACTGATTTTTTGGTCATATTTTGCTCACCCTCAATGCAGTGCCTTCTTGCGAGATTTCAACTCTGAAAAAAAAGGTCCAACAACTTTTTCAACATCAATTTTTTGCCCACTCTGTTTCTGTACTTAGAAGTCCTGACCATGAAGATGTTCTTGGCCCATTGAGTTGCGCAAGTAATTCTTGATTAACTTTAACTTTGAGAACGATCTCTCAGCGGACGCTACTATAACTGGCAAGGTAAGAAATAAATTAGATATATATGCAGTACAAACATCAAGATAGTTGGAAGAAATGGCAGTGATGTCCACTATTATAAGTTAAGCCAGGGCCTTAATCATCGTTGGCTTAGAATATTTCTCGACTCATTGTGTTTCGGAAACTGAGACGCTGAATTGGAAAGTTCAAAGTTAAGTCTTCTGAATATTTTTCTTGAAGGGTGGAAGCAGTTTTAATGAAACATGATCTTCCTCTGCCATGGCAATTATAGAGGGGTCAAGAATTGAGAATTTGTTTACTACTCGATTGCAGATAGAGCAGAACAAGCTAATTCTACTTTGAAAATTATTCTTAACGATCAACTCTACATTTGATTTTCACAATCAATAAAAATGTTTGTCTGGTTTATAATAAGACATCAAATTGTCAAATGTTGTAATTACAATTAGTGTGGAAAAAGCCAACCAACCAGCTAGTTTAGTTTAGATTGGAGAAGGGTTGACAGATTGGGAATTGTAATTTTAATCTTTGTGGTAGGCCCTAGAATATTAATGAGAAGAGGGAGCAAAGCAACAGAGTCTTACAATGTAACTCGAAAAGGACTCTTTGTGATTATGTCTTGTTGCCTGTGCGATGAAATTTATTTAATAAATTTTAAACAGACATCCGAGACCAGTTTACTAAGAACTGTTAACATGTTCATCAAGATCTGTTACTTACGTCAGTGTACTGAGAACTGTTAACAAAATTAGCAACATCCTTTGTGATTTTAAGCCTACAAGAAATAATAAATTGAAAATAGGCTAAAAATTTGTAACATTTAATTTAACGACAATGGACAATTTTTCTTGAAGAAATCATTTTTATCAAATCACGTTTTGAATGTCAGGCGATGAATGCATTGCAGTGACCAAGGTGTACCAAATCTTGCACACTCAAGTTCTTTAAAATTCTGCTGGGAGATTGGGTAAACCATGCAATCAATGCTCATATGTTGTACTGACTATGTTTTACATAGAACGTATTGAATGCATTTCAAAACATGTTCTATAATTTGTTGAATAAAATCCAGAAATTAAAAATCTATCCTGAACAAGGTTGGAACCCGGGTCTCCCACATTCTGAATATAAAGGCACCTTAGCCAACTAGTAGACTAGGAAAACACCAGTCGGTATCATTTGCATTTGAGTTCATTGACATGGTTTTAAATTTAGTTTGTATAAGGGCGCCTTGGCCAACTAGACTAGGAAAGTGCCAAAGTCGTTGTTAGAGGAGTGAGCGAGCCAGTGTTGAGTACGGAGTACCCGAGAACATTTGCATTTAAGTTGATTGATATAATATAAGGTATAAACTATAGGATTTTGAGTTTAGTTTGGTTAGGGTGACCATCCGTCCCGGAAAACCTCTTTGAAAAGTAACCGCTTGCGCAGCAGAAGGCTACTGTATTCTTGCGTGAGATGCGACCACGCACTCGCCGCCTGCCAAACCCACTCCACTCTCGAGACGTAACCTTGAGAAAGCCTAGGCAGAGGCTACTCTACTATGCGGTGCACGCGGGGTTGTCTGTCAGCAAATAATCAAATCAAATCAAATCATCTTTTATTTAGCTCAAGACCTATCTTCTACTAAGCAGATGGTACAGATCATACATAAAATACATCAAATCAATAAAATCATCATCAATAAAATAAAATAAAAGCAAAGTATACAACATTACACTAAGTTAAGCCTATTTAGTTTACAAGTTGATGTTCACAATACAATTTTTTGAACTCTACAACATGTTTTGCCTCCTTGATATTTATGGTAGCATGTATGTGTATACCGTATAAAAATTGATTTCACCCCTGTAAGTTTATTGGTGCTGTATATTATTATCTCCTTGCTTTGCCTTGTTTCATGTCTATGACGGGGTCAATTTTTATTAATTTACTTACCAAGGTAGTTAGGCAGAAGGTCATTTTTACTTCATAATAAATATTAAAATATCCATTTCAACATTAACCAATTTTACTTCATAAATAAATATTAAATATCATCCCTTTCAACTTTAACCAATTCTCAATATCTAGCCATTCCAAGCATTCTAACATATCTACTACTGGAGTATATTTGTTACACTTCAATATTATTCTCATGCCCCAGTTTTGCAGTACTATTTGCAATCGTTTAATTTCACATTTTTTACCAACTTGGTATAATATAGTTGCACAAAACTCAAAATGTGGCACTATTATGCTCTTATATACTAACAGTCTTGTGTATAATGATAGGAACTTAATTATCCTGCCCAAAGTAGCCAATTTTCTTACTAATCTTCTTTACTATGTAATTTACATGTTCTTGAAAGTTAAGCTTGTTATCTAAATTATCTTTTTAGATAACTTATCTAAAACAATAATAGATGTTGTCAGTCTGACTCTAAGAGAGCTACTGTTTGGTTCAGTCTTGTCAGTGATATTGTGCGTAGTAGACCTAATTAATTATGCCAAAACCACAACATAAATGTTTAGGGTTACCATAATTCTGAAAGTAAAATCCGGGACACATGTACTTTCGTTGTGTATGGACTTGCGTGGGCTACCCGGGGTCGGGGGCGAAGACCCAGCTGCCGGAGGCGAAAATTTGTTGGGCCTTTTTTTCCCCCAAGATCGCCTGTAGTGAGATCTGAGAGTGTCGGGACAATTTTTAAATGATCTAAAATGTCTGAACGTCCACCATGCTCTATCCCGAACACACCACGGCACACAGAACAATCAACTTTTCCTTCGATTTGCGTATTTCTAGACAAGAACGGATATTCGTCTTTCAGTTTGTCTGAAAAACGACACTTGCGTTTGGCCATTGTATTTTGCCACACACGCACACCACTGGCACAGTCTGTAAGCTAAGCAATGTCACAAGTCACAACGCGAACTCAACACTCACTGATTACACAACGGTGACTGCAGACTGTGCAGTGAATCATTGACAACGACTGGACTAGCCTACTAGTGGGTTGACACTGTACGTACTGTCGCCGCCCGCTGCCCTGGCCTTGAGCTCGACTCAATCACAACATTATTGGTTACATTGCGCATCCCCGCGTCCCGGCCCAGCCCCCGTCGGTGCCGGGAAATATTTGAAAGCAGAAATTTGCTACGACAATTTGGAATTGGATTTTCGATTTCCGGGACAATTTGGCGTCCCAAAAATGTTTTTCGGGACACCGGGACAGCAACAAGAAAAACGGGACTGTCCCGGAAAATCCGGGACGTATGGTAACCCTATAAATGTTCGTTTCAAGACTGTATTTGGCCGAAAATAAAAAAACGATTGGAACTTCTTTGATTCATCACATCATCAAAATCATCACGTTTTTGCTGTTTTATTAACAACAACAAAAAATACAAAACCTCTGTTTATATTTTTGACAATCTCCTTTTCGCTTGAAAGTCCTTTATATTTAAAATAGAAACGTTAAAGTTTTATTTTATTTTTTGTATTTTGCAGTGAAAATGAAAATTTTAGTGAAAATGATTTTATTTTGGACCCCCCAACCGAAGAAGTTCCAAACGATTATATTATTGGATATTTAATTATCCTCCATATCCCGTTTCAAAGCATTCCCAAGTGGACAAAAAATAGAATAACCTTTAGAAAAAAGTGGGAAAAGTTTTTCCCTTGTGGGGCAATTTTTGGGGGGCGGTGCCCCCACCCCAGGGACTCACTACCGTCAAACAAAAAACTTTGGTGTTTTCCTATTTAAAGAGTGTTCACAAAGGACAGACGAGTACAGGGCATGTCAAAGCACTAAAATTTTTCAGATGTACAACGCTCTGGAGAAAAATTGAAATAAACATACGGGGAATTTCCCTAAAATACATAAGACCAGATATTTTTAGCAAAAGAACATACAACAAACGGGAATTTGTGTATGTAATAAACCGTACTAAAACCCAATTGTTACGCAAAAATGGGGGGGCAACGGGAAAAAATTAAAAAAAAGAAGTTTTCCCCCGCTACGTTGACGTCCCGGCGTAACAATGGTTTATAGTGGGGTTTTTACATACTTTTCAATTTTTCTTTTTTTTGAAAGGGTTCTTCTACACTAGGAAAAGGGCTTTAAGCCCCGCCGTGTTGATGGATGAGATTTTTTTTTAATTTTTTTATTTTTCCCTAGGACCACTTTTTTTTTGCAAGTGCTTTTTGAATGCTTTGGGTAGGGGTTTGTTGTAAAGGGTTTTCATTGTAATTGTTTTTTATAAACCTAAAAAAAAACCCATTTTAAAAACCCAAAATTTCTATGGATTCTGGCAAAACTTTTTCAATTTTTCTTTCAAAAAGAAATAATACATCCCCAAATTACCTTAATTTTTCATTTTAAAAAAGGGAAATGTTGTAGCCCCCCCCGTTTGGTCGGGAAAGGGCCCCAAAAAGTAAAGGGAAAATATCGCACTTAAAATATAAAAAAAAATCAAAAAAATCGATTTTCATGAGAAATATTTCTTGGGTTTTTGTCCCCCCAAAAAACTGGCAGATCTAAGTTCAGAGATTTCGAAGGTTGCCTCAAATTTTCTTTAAAGATTGCATATATGCCTTTTTCCCCGGTAGCTTCCCCCGAAAAAACCGGGACAAAAAAAAAACCCTTGGGAGCAAAATTTTTTTGAGGGGTCAGTAAAAAATTAAAAGTTTTCCCGCTTTGCTCACCCAAAAAAAATATCTTGCCCTTGGGCTTTTAGAATTCTCGTATGTCGTTTCAAATTTTCTCCGGGAGTATTGTACATTTGAATTTTTGAATGCCTTTACGGCCGTGCCAAAGTCACAATTGTCTAGTGAAGACTCTTAAGTGAATGATGTCGGGGGATAAGGGGAAATGGGATGAGTCCATAAACCAGGGATTGATTTCTGTAGTGATAGGCCTACACGTTGTAATCTAGCAAAGAATATAAAAATTTACAAAAATAAAATTTATTTAAATAGTGTACAAAGAAAGGAACGATTGTTTGATGAAAGTCAGTCAATTGTTTTTATCCTCTTGTATGACTTCGACACTTCCTTGCCATCCTCTGTCTTCCTCTTGGTGTCTACAAATGAACTGCTATCACTCGAATCATCGTCATCATCATCGTCCGAACATAGATCCACTACACAATTGTTGGGTTTTGGATCTTTGACTGATAATAGGCTTATCTTAGGCCTCTTCTTTTTACTTGAATTATCAATATCACTTTTGATTTGTTGACGAGTAGCATCTGTTTTTGACACAGAAAGTTTTAAAAGAACCCCTTTTTTTGCTCCCTTTATCTTTTCCCAAATTTGAGTTCTTCCCTTTGCTGTTTTAGAAAATGTACTTTTTATTCTTCGTATTGTTTTGGGGTTTTTTTTCCCCCCGGTAGTTCCGAAAGTAGAAACTTTCTTTTTAATTTCAGAGGAAACTGAAAGACTCGAGCATTTATTTTTTAATGACACTGATTCACTTTGAATTCCACTATTATGTTTGTCAGCCGAACTGGAGCCACCATCCAGCCTTTGCACAGTTGCCGAGCTCGAAAGCTGCTTTCTAAGTCCACTTACTATCATTGTTATATTGTGATTTCCCGGACAACACAGTTGATGCTCTGGGTCCTGTAAGCAAATGAGAGCACAGATATCAAAATTAAAACAATGCCATGCCTAAAGCCGCATAATATTAATTTGATAACAGATGAGTAGAGGTACGTGTATTTGGCTACTGACGATAAAACCGAAATATGTGCAAATCATGTAATTTCACAAAATGAGCATGAATTGATCCAATTTCTTAAAACGGGAAAATCCCAAAAAATTCAACACCGCAAAAAACACCAAAAAAATGTGAAAATTTTAAATTTTAAATAACCCCAAAAAATTCCCAAAAAAAAAATCGTTTTTTCGGCCCTTCTCGTTTAAGTTGCCTCAGAAACAAAATTTTTTAGAAGTGTATTGAGGGTATAGGCCAAGCAACAAAGTTTTTTCTGCAAATTTCTAAAGAAAAGATAAATTTTAAGCCAGATCTTCCAAAAAATCGTCCTTAAAAAAGGGGGAAAAAAAGCCCCCAAAAAAGGGGACTAGATTTTTGGCCCCCACTTTGGGGAAAATGTCTGCAAAAAAAAGGGGGTTGTTTTTGTATATTTTCAAAATGACGGGAAGATAGAGGGGAAAAGTTTAAAACCCGGACTAAATTTTCCCTCACAAATTCCCCTACGAAAATGGTTATCCCCCTATTTTGGTTTAGAGACAAGGGGTTAAATTCACAAAATCAGGTTTTAATTTTATACATGCTTTTTTGGAAATTTCCCAGCTGATTTCCTTTATTTTTGGCATAGTAAATTTTTTGGTTCAAAATCGTCTCTAATCTTCCCTTTTTTGGGTTTGGGCCCCTATTTAAATGGGAAGCTTCGAAAACGCTTTTTCAGGCGCTTTTTTTTGGGGATGAGCGTTTTTTTTTTTTTTTTAACTAAAAAAGAAAAAAATTTTGGATTTTCATAAGAAATTATTTTTCGGGTTCCCGCTTAAATTTCACCCAAAATTTATTTTAAATTTTAAAAATTAAGGTTCTGTATAAAAATCGTTACAATGAGTTTAAAACCCTGTAAAGGGGTTTTAAAGTCAAAGAAATGTAAATAAAAAAAAAAAAAAAATAAAAATTTCGATTTTCGTGAAAAATTTTTTTTGATTGGGCCCCTCAAATTTTCCCCGAATATTAAAATCATAAAAAATTTAAATTTTGTTTAAAAAAAACTTACAATCGGATAAAGGGTGTAAGGGGGGTTTTAAATCGAAGAATGTTTAAAAAAAAACGTTTAAAAATTTTGATTTTCATGAAAAAAAAAATTTTTCGATTTCCCCCTCAAATTTCACACGAAAAAAATAAATTTTATACAATTAAGGTTCTGTGAAAAAATCATTTTCATTCGGGAAAAAAGCATGTAGGTGTTTTTAAGCGAAAAAATTTTTTTTTTTAAAAAAAACAAAAAAAAACGTTTAAAAAATTGCGGGTTTTTTATGAGAAAAAAATTTTTTTGATGCGCTTCCCAAAAAAAAGGCAGTTTTGGTTCAGGATTTCGAAGGGCCCCCATTTAAAATTTTTACGCAAATTGGAAATTTTGGGTTTTTTGCCGGGGAAACGGGGTAACAGACACACAATAAACAAAAAGAAAGAAAGAAAGAAAAAAAAAAACATTCCGGGATTTTTTTTTCCCGTTTAGTGAAATGGAAAACTTCGCTTCGCTCGCTACGCTCATCCAACTAAATGGATAAATTGAAAAAGAAGTGCAATAAGGAAGGAACTGGGTGGCGTTTGTTTGAGGTGGTGTATAGGAAGAGAGTGGCCCAGATGGTTTGGACACATGCAAAGAATACCAAAAAGAGTTTTCAAGGTTAGTAGGGAATAAGAGAAAAGAAGGAAGGGTGGAGGTACAATTGGAAAGATTGGAAGAAATGGAGAGACTTAGTAAAAAAGCAGCAGGATATGGAAGAGTTGTCCGATAAGAGGAGGCTGAAGAAGTTGTTTTCAGGTTGTGATTGAAATGGATTGGATATTGCTTTAAAGTTTTAAAAATTTATGCAAAATTGGGAATCGAGGGCGAAGGGAGGGAAAGTAAGGATGAAAAGCGGGGGGACAAGGGGGGGACCGGGCCCGTGGGTGGGCAGAACCCCGTCACAAGCGTAGAGGAGGGGAGGGGTTCCCCCCCGTCGTTGGGGGGTTTTCCGTCTTGTGTCATCCTCCCTCCGATTTTTTCATTGTCGTCGCCGCCGGGGAGGTCGTCATGGGGGGGGGGGGCAGGTTTTTGTCAGGACTAAATTTGGTGTAATTTGGGTGAGCATAGCGAGCGAAGGAAGATTTCCCTTTTACTACCCTGGGGAAAAAAATTCGGTTTTTTTTTTTTTTTTTTTTTTTTTTTTTTTTTTGAATTTTTGTCTGTCTGTTAAAAACCCATTCCGGTAAACCGATACCCGATTTCGATGGAAAATTTTATGGATTTCCTTCGAAATCTCTGAACTTTTTTAGCGCAATCGAAAAAATTATTTTTCATGAAAAACGCAATTTTTCGATTTTTTTTTTTATTTTTTTAAAATTTCTTCGACTTTAAATCCACATCTTTATCCGATTGTAATGATTTTTTGAAAAAGAACCCTTTAATTTTTTTGAAATTTAAATATTGGTTTTGAAATTTTAGCGTTTAAACAAATAAATTTTTTCTCATGGGAAAAAAGCAATTTTTCGATTTTTTTATTTCTTCGGGGTTATAAAAACCTTTCATGCTTATCCGATTTTAAAGATTTTTTTTTAAAGACCTTAATTTTTAAAAATTAATTTTATTCGTGTAAAAATTTTTTTGGGGCAAACGAATAATTATTTCTTATGAAAAAATTTTAATATTACGATTTTTCCTTTTTTTAAATTACAATTTAAATTTAAAAAAAAAATTTAAATTTTAATTTTTTTTTTAATTTTTATTTAATTTTAAAAAAAATTTCCCAAAAAAGTTTGAATTTTTTTACAGAACAACAGAAAAACCGCCCTAACACATGGGAGGGTCAATGCACCCAAAACGTCAAACCCCAAAAAACGCGGCGGGTTTTCCCAGTTAAACAAAATGGTTTTCCGAGTTTAAAGGGGGTGATGTTCTCCCTAACTTGAGCATTAGTTTAGAAATGGGGACGGCTTAAAAAACAAAAATAAAATTACACTTATCCACGTACATGAGCACTTTATATAACACTTCCATTAATTTATTTGATTCAATTTGTTGGCACAACATACTCAATTTAGTGAGTAAGCAAGGCTTAGTAGAAGCACAGATAATATAAATGTATGCCATCTGTTATCTGTGGTAGAAGCATAACATACCTCTCTTGATGTATGTGATGGCTTTATAGGGAGTGATCTGAAAGTCCTCTTTCAAATAGTTTTCCACTAGTAAGATGGCTATGATTCCATCTGCCAGCTGGATGGGGGGTTTCTTGATAGTTACTGCACGCAACTCAACCGGGCCCTTGTCAAGCCAAGTATCAATCACCATCTGAGCTGAAAATCCCACAATAATCCCATACAGTTCAATACAAGACACACAGAACCCCTTTTCCCTTTTTATTTTACAACCAAAAAAATTTTACTGAAATATATTTGGGTTTTGGAAAAAGTTAAAAAAATAAAAAAAGGGGTTTGCAAACCAATCAGGTAACACTTTAAAAGGACTACACGAAAACAAACGTTTTTCCCTCCCCTTCAGAGGTGATTTGATGGAAATAAGAATAAATAGGTAGAAGGTAGAACTATTCATTCATTTACCCTTGATAGTCATATTATTGCCTTAATACGACAAAACCCGTTTTTTGAGCACCACAAGAGTCTCTTCTCTTTCTTTTTTATCCCAAAATCGACATATTTATGTCCCTTGGGTCTTTACAACCGGTTTAAAAATAGGACTCCCGTTCCCTCCCGTCCATACCCCGGCATTTCCCATAGTGTCCTTTTTAATGTAGCGCATCTAAATAGATGTTGTCTGGCCGGGATTCCTTCACCCCCAGAGTTTAAAAATGCCCCCTCTCCAAACACACCTATTCTGTGTAAGTGCTTTGCTAGCAAGTCCTGGCCGGTTTTTGGGCCCAAAAATGTGCTGTTGTAGTTCTTCTTTTATAATGGTTTGTCCTTACATTTCCTCCTTTCCTTGTTTTAACTAGCTCCTCCACATTTTATTCTTGCCTTCTCCTTCCATGCTTTCTTTACCTCCGAGTTGCTGGCTGATTTCAGATGGGATTTAGCTGATTGTATGAAATGTTGTTTATAAATTTGCTTGGTTTTATTTCCCCATTTTAGCGAGGAAATCAGCCTTCTCGTTTCCGTTTATGCCGCAGTGTCCCGGTATCCATTGTAGCATAACTGTTTTAAACCTGCATTCACAACCTCAGGATTCTTATCTTGCAGTTTCTTATTTCTGCTTCTGTTTCTTCTCTACTCACTATAGCCTGGATAGATGCTCTTGAGCTGTTAGTATCACCACCTTCCTTTCTCTAAAGTATTCAATCTTCTCCAACGCTTTGCTTATTGCTCTCATCTCCCCATCAAAGTTACTACCATTTGACCTGTGGGAATGATTCCTAAAAACTCTCTACTGTGTATTCCTGCACCTGCATTCCTTCTCCTGGTGTTGCTGATCCATCAGTGTATATATGCAGCCACTCCTTCTCTGGGTTTTCTTTGTGAATAAATCTTAGTGCCAGACTTCTCATATGCTCCTCTTGATAGTTCTTTTTTTTTCTCTTGAATTCCTTCAATGTTAGTGATGGTTTATTTTCCCAAAGATGACATATGAATGTTTGGTTTTCCTATTTCTTGTCTGTTTTCAGTTATCACTTCCCTCATTAACTTTCCCCCTACATTCCTAGCTTCAGTTATGAATGTTTTTTGTGTTTAAGGCCTTCTTGGGGATCTCTGTCCCAATAATCTACATCAAGCGAACCATTTTTTGTACAGGCTTCCAGCTGCTACATTTCTCCTTGTTCCAGTGGGGGGACTTCAGCTACTGTTTTCCATTGCGGTGATAGGTGTGGTTTTCACTCCTCCCGTTATGATCCTCAGGGCTTATTTTGGATAATGTTTAGCTTGTCCAAGTGTGTTTTTGAAGTGTTAATCAACATGGCATTTCCATATTCCAAACATGGACGTTTGTATGTTTTTTATGTCGTAGATAGCGTATTGACATTGGCTCCCCACGTTACCCCTGATACCCTTTTCAGTAAGCCTAGTCTTTTATTACTTAATTGGCACATTCTGTCGATATGGCTAGACATCGCCAAATTTTTTTATCCATCATTACACCAAGAAGATTGGGTTTTCTTCGTATTTTAAGCTTACTCCTGTATATTTTAGGTTAAACTGGGGCATTGTTCTTCCTGTTGTACAATAACTGTATACTGTTTTTGTTTTATTCACTACCATCCCATTTTCCCTGGTCCATTCTTCTAATGCTTGCAATGCCTTTTTCATTTCTAACTCCATTTTCTGTACGTCCTGTCACTATACCACAGCACCACATCGTCTGCCAATAACTTGATCTCTACCTCGCTTTTTTCCCGTATATATTGCGCCAAGTCGTTTATATATATCAAGAGTGCACTGAAAACAATCATGTTCATGTACCACACATTCACTTATCCCCTTGTAACGTTGTCATTCAAATTCAATTCAATATTGTAAGTGTAACTATTAACAAATACATTCTTATTGAGTTAAACACATGAATCAGAGTTGTGTGTTTCAATTAAACGGTCAGAAACGTTTTCAAATGGCAAGATGAAGCTAGTCTTACTATTTATTCTGTAGAGAACATACTTCGTTCTGCAGCTATCTTTATTTGAGAGTGTGTTTTTAACAGTAAATTATTATAAGAAACAGTTTAATTAAATGATTGGTGCAAATGTGTCAAGCATGCACAAAAGGGTAGTCCAAGGTACTTCTGGTAAACATTTGTGTAAAATCTGTCAAATTTCCAAAAGTTTTATGTAGATTTTGTTGATGGGTGTTGCATGATAACCATCTGATCAGCGGCAGTTCACTCAAAATAGTATTTTTGGACATAACTCTGTAACATCTGTCAATTTTAAAACTATAGCCTAGTGACTTGGATCAATGATTTCTAGTAAGATGAATATTAATTAGCTATGCATTAGTAAACTTTTTCTGTTTTGACTTAAGTGTTATTTGCATTGTTCTCAAAATACCGGTACCGTAATACTTAGCCCAAACTACAATTATCAATCAAAGGATTTTCACTACCTTCTCTTCATTTATTTGAAATATTCTAAAAATTAAATTAAATTATTATTAATCATCCTCATAACTTGATTTAAAAGTAAAATTTTGCAAGATCCCAGTCTTAAAATTCCAAATAATATACAGATAAAAAAAATACTAAAAACATTTTTTTTAAACCACAAATGCATTAGTCAAGACTCAAGAATATTGTGTGAACAGTTAATGTAATTGGATGATACAATAGGAAAATGCCAAAGTTGTTGTTAAACGAGTGAGCGAGTCATGTATTGAGAGTACCTGGTAACATTCCATTTCCTCCCCCTACTTAAGGCTGGACCCAGCATGGTTCTTTCCTCCCTAGCCTATCATAGGCTAGACACTATAGAGTGGCGCATTATAGCCTAACAGTTGACAAGCACTTATATCAACTAAACTCAAAACCCTATCATTTATACCTTATATGATGTTATATCAATCAACTTAAATGCAAATGTTCCCGGGTACTCAACACATGGCTCACTTACTTGTCTAACGACTTTGGCATTTTCCTAGTCTAGTTGGCTAAGGCGCAGTTATACCAGGAATGTTGGAAACCCGAGTTCAAACAACGGTCGGGATAGATTTTTTTATTTCTGGCACAGTCAGTACGAAATACGAGTAATGAATAATGATTAATGATTGCAAGGTTTACTCAATCCCAGAGCGGAATTTCGGGTAATCTTGAGCGTAGCCTATAACATTTAATACACCTTGGTCACTGCAAGCAAACATGATTTGTTAAAAATGATTTGTTCATAAACAAAAAACATTGTTGTTGAATTAAATGAGACATTCTTAGCTTATTTTCAATTATTATTTGGTGTGAGTTTAAATCTTAAACGGATTTTGCTCAAAATGTCAACTGCATGCTACAGACTTACTGGATGTCTGTTTAAAATTTCAGCTCAGTCTGTTTAGCCGTTCGGCCGTTCTAGAGCGAACTCACTCACTCACTATCTCACAAAAAACAGATATTGTGCTGTTTGAGTTGAATTGTAAGACTTTGTTTGCTGCACTCACTTTTGCACACACTTGTCTAATCAATTTAGTTAATGCTCTAATGAAGGGTGCAGGGCAAACCAAAAATACTAAACATTCACTTGGTTTTGGCAAATGGTAAATTAACACTGTAGGCCTACAAAATAGGATATATTTAAGTATAAAGAAAAATAATAAATAGACAAACTGAGCTGTTATTGTTATTAAATATTAGATATGTGGAAACACAACATTGTATATATTTTTTTTTTTATAAAATACTCCATATTTACTACAAATTGGTAAAGAACAACAATGAAAAAAAACCATAACCAAATTAATGTAAGCAAGAATAAGTTTGATTTTGCTTTGGCCCTGCAAGTTAACCGGGCATTGCTTGTCAACATCCCACACAAACAAATCATTTGCTCTCACCTGTGAGTCGCTTTTCTATATTCGCTGCCTTTGTAAGCAGGTCGTATAGGCCAATGCAATATGCGGTGATATTGACCTCTTTCCCTTCTCGAGGTTGACGGCAATGATCACACATTTCATTGCAATCTTGGCTCTCCCACTGTTCCTCAAACTGTGATGCAATCATCTCTCGCCGACATCTGTTGACGCATTTTGTTTTTCGTTCAATCAAAGTTTTTTATATTGAACAAGCAACACACGACATCAATCATAGAAACAAATTAATACTGTTATTTGTGAGCATCGAGAGGAGAGTCAGATACAGGCGGCACAGATGAGATGCCTGAGGAGCTCAAAGGGTAAGACGAGAAGGGACAGAATAAGAAACACGGACATCAGAGGAATGCCAGGTGTAGAGAAATTAAATGACAGGATGGAAAGGACATGGTTGAGATTCTATGGGTATATGAAGTGAATGCTGGAATATAGGACACCCAACAGAATGTTTTAAAGAAGGATTAAAGAAGAAAGACCAATACGGGGAGGCCAAGGAACAGATACGATGGTGGGAGGATAGAAAGAAGTGAAAAAATTTGGTTGCTAAACCCAAGCTGACTACAAAAAGCAGGAAACTGCAATGGATGATGTTGACTCTTTGTTTTTGTTTACTAGATGCTCACTCATCATATATACCATATAAGTTTTTATGGTATGAATGAGATGAATGATTGTGTAAAATTATTATAATTAATTATTTATCCTAGCACAGTTTTACAACAATAAATATAAGATATAGGATATAATATAATTTCGTATCCACATAAACGTAAATAGACACAACACAAGCACAAATTCACCTTCAACAACACATCATGAATCATGATGCCTAAAACCAACACATATTCTTAAAGGTAAAAGTTGAGTCATTAAAAACATCCCAATCCGGGTCAGTAACCCAGAAACATCAAGCTGTTAAAATTTGTCTGTACCCTTGGCAAGTACGAGTATTTATACATGTCAATTCTTGCCTTGGATGGGTAAAATAAAGTATGTATTATGTATTCCTTGGCCTACGAAAAGGCACGTTCTAACATATTAATTCTAAAATTTCTGCACAATCTATCCGATTTGTTGAGTTTATGAAACTAAAAGTAAAAACACAAAATCGGCTGCCTGTCTTACTACCAGAGGCAGAGAGTGATTGCACGAGAATACTCTCGCATAGTTGGTTATAATCGCTCCTGTGATACACAAATGTTGGATCATCATGGTGTGACAACAGAACAACAACAACAACTGAGTAGTCCTATGTATATGTGTGGACTTTAAAATTTTTAAAAAAAAAAATTTTCATAATTTAAACTACTCAAAGTTATATGCTTAATAAAATTTATTTAATTGTTCATTTAAATTTATTGTTTAAAAAGTTGTTTTTTTAAAATATGTAAGACAAGGTTGGATGGAAGAAGCCCTAGCTGGCCTTACTTTCCCATGCAAAATTTCTAACATACCGTATCGGACCAAATACAGCGCGATGTTTTATCCGAAAATACAATCTCAAAAACAGCACTTGCACTCTTACATTTGAAATAGCGCCTGAACATAGGCTACCCGCAACACAACTCCCACGCATCAGGTGCTGTGCTTCGCCCCGCCCACCCACTCAACCCCAGCCGAACCTGTTACGTGAGGCGGGTGGTGACGTCATCACGGGCTCCGCGGAAAAAGACCATGGGAATAACGCCACCTATCACGAGTTCCGCGGAAAATGACCACAAAAATAGCTGTGCACACAATTAAAAAGTTTTTTCTTGGGAATTGATTCTAAGGTCACAATGATCGATTGCTATTCGTCGTCGTTGGGGACCCCTCCATGTGAAGGAGGACGATGACCATGACAAAACGAAAGATTATAAGATTACCAAGACGATGACGACCACGACATGAAAACTTACCTGGTCCCCTTTTCCTTCCCCTACCCATGGCTGGCTCTGACCAGCATGGGACTTTCCTCCCCATATCCCCTAGGTTAGAGTGGCCCATTATGACCTAACGGTTACCTTTCTTAATCCAAATGATCTAAACTAGACAGATTAAACATGCCATTTTATATAAAAAAATATTTGAATGAAAGAGCAACAGAAAGAGCATTTGCCCCATAGTACTTTTGTACCTGTTACCCTTGAAATTGAAATACTCGTTCTAATCAGTGAAGGCCTTTGTACAATTCTCTTTTAAATAGAGAATACATCAAAGTGGCATTTCATTACAATGTGCTACATGGAAACAATATAGTACCAGGAGTGTTAATATCGATTGATTTTGATTTTTAGAAAATAGAAATCATCTATATGGCCAAAGCAAGAAGTAACAAGTATAAATCAGTATTCGTTATTTTTATACTTCACAAATCATACTTCTCACTTCTTTTTTCACTTCATTTCATTTTTTCATAATCTGTAACTAATTTTACTTATTGTTAAACGTACTTTGTATAAATGTAAATTAATTATTTTTTGTTATTCTGTGTCTTTAATGCAACCTTAATGTAAAGGCAGAGCTTTGTTTTGAAAATAAAGTTGTACTAGGTCACCTCTTATTACAAAAAATTTACTATCTTAGGACATACCTCGTCTTGTCAATACAGTAAGCTACCATGCTGTAGAGTTTGTCAATGGCACCTTGCTGAGCATATATCATGGTGCTTATTTTGAAGATGTCAGCAAGCCGATAGAACAGGATGCAGTCGGCAGCTTCGCCGTCCCGGCCGGCACGTCCACTTTCCTGTAAACACAAAGAGGGGTTTCACTTAAAATAAATAAATAAATAAATTGAATTTAGAGTCTACCCACTCAGTTATATAACTGATTTTCAGTGGGGGACAGTAAATCAAAGCGACTAAGCCTACCCTGTAGGCCCCGACGCAATCGACGAGTGAGCGATAACCAACCAAAGATCGATATTTTTAATATAGGAAATATAGCAATCAGTGGTATGGACAGAACACCGCGGATCAATGCCAGAATCAACAAGGCCGATTCAGAACAACTTTGAATTTATTATGTGCTTCGTTGCTAGGACGGCTCCAAAGTCACCGTTTACAAACTCCTAAGACAAGAACTGATGGACCTAAGTCCAAATCAGAAGTTAAAAAACTTCCGACTGTGGCGGGAATCGAACCACGAATCTTCTGCATTGGAAGCAGATATGCTAACCACAAGACCAACAAGCCACACAAATGAACACACACTTTGAAGCAAGAGGTAACGAACTCAGTGAACATCATCACCTGGTAAGTTTTGTGCAATTCAGGCCCACTTTTGTTCTTTCCCAACCAGTAACCTAAAGAAAACTTAAGAAAAGTACAGGAGCATACGTCTTTAGTACCGGTACCACAGATTACCGGGTACACATAACATAAAAGTATCATGCAAAATGTATGATATTGATGACATGAAAGCTTTGCACATATACTATGTACTTGTTATCTAAAACACTGGTTATCACATTGCACACCTTTAAGTTTTAACCAAGAAAAAAAAAGACAGAATAACTTACTTGGTAATAATTTTCCATCGACTTTGACAAACAATGATGTATCACAAAGCGAACATCTGGCTTGTCAATTCCAAGTCCAAATGCAATTGTGGCAATGACAGCTTGATATGTTCCACTGAGCCACTTGGAATGTACTTTACTACGGTTTGTAGCATCCAGTTGTGCGTGGTAGCAGGCGACTGCATTACCTAACTTTTTTAAATCTTTGCTCAAGGCCTCACAATCATTTACAGTTGTTGTGTAGATGATGCCTGACTTTCCAAGAAACCGATTTTTTAACAATGTGTCCAGTTGTTCCACACATTCTTTGTGCACAGATGATTTCTCCCTTACCTGAAATTGAAATAAGACTTCGATTTACCAAACAGTGACAATAGCACTAACAGGATGTATAATATAGTATTATGTACTAATTGGTGGTCAGGTAGGTATTTTAAGCATATTGTATGACTAGTACGTATATGTCGTAAAAAACAAAATAATAGTCAGGCATAGTTCTAGCCCCCAAAACTTGGGGCAGACCAACTATATAAGCTGTCAGTAAAGAACGGTCGGGGGAGGGGTCTGGGGGAGGAGTAACGCCACCAGAATTCCCCGCAGATCGTATTTTTTTATTTTCATGTTTTCTAGGAGGTGTATATTTTCTATTTTGACTCTTATGGAAATTCTGGAGATTTCAAGGGGATATTCAAGGGGGTATATTCTTTAGGCATAATATATTAATCCATAGTTTTAATTTTAATTTTGATCTCTCAAACAAGAAAAAATTTGGTTTAAACTTTAACCTAAAGCTCAGAAATTCTTTCATCGTGCAACTTGGCTTAGAAAATTTTAATTTTGTTTATACTACAAACAAGTTACTATGTCTAACGGAATTAGCCACACTGTCAATAGATGCATACATAAATTAGATACTATATTGAATAGCCTTAAAGAGCTTTAAAATAAAAGTGCATACATTGTTATCAACTTACGTTTCACAGTATTTCACAGAAATATGTATGGCTGCCTGCTCAATTTACAAGGTGAACTGTAAATGCTGATCTTTTATTGATGAAAACTTATCGATAACTGGGTTGGGGTTTTCCATGAGCTGCCCGCTACGCTCGTACTCGAAGGAGATTAAACCGAGATTTGAAAGACGCTCATCGTTTATTATTGCTCTTTTAAAAAAGTACGTTTTTATTCTCCGCATTGTCGAAAAGCTACATTCTGCCGTCGCAGATGATACTGGGTTTACTAAGATGAGCTCAATCAGTCTTAAAATATCCAGGAACAACATATTATTTAAACTAAAGAGATTACTGTAATGTATAGATCGCACACATTCGTCGTTGACTGGTACATTTCCTTTTTGAGTCTGCATTGCTGTTTCAGTTTACCGATAACAAATCGCAAAGTAGTTGCTTCGTATGTCAGAGCATAACTGCAGATACTCTCGACATCCATAAACTTATCACCACTTCTTGAGTCACACGCTTTGAGGGCTTCCATCAGTTCTTGGTTATTGTTAAATTGCAAGTCCATTTCTGCTGTAATGCAATTGAGTACACTGAAATATTTTGCTCTCATTTTAGATTTTTCACCATCTACCAGACCTACTTTGTTCCAATACTGACATATGCAGCAGAAACTTGGAATATGACAACAGTGGATGAGAGCCTTGTGCAGGCTGTAGATATGAACCTTTTGAGAAGCATTGTAGGTAAGACAAGATGGGACCGAATATGGAATGAGGATATCCGAGATCAAGTAGGCGTGAGGAATTTAATGGAGGGAATTGGAGAGAGAAGATTAAAGTGGTTCGGACATGTCAAAAGGATGGAAGGAGCAAGATTACCAAGAAGGATGATGGAATTGGAAATTCCAGGTAGGAGACCAAGGGGCAGACCACGACAACAATGGCAGAAAAGTGTGAGAAAGGATGTAGAACAGCGAGGAGGAGACTGGAATGTGGTGGAAGGAGAGGAGTGGTGGCAGGACAGAAGAAGATGGAGAGGCCTGTCTTCAATGCCGACCCAACGCAGAGTTGGACGTGGCAACAGATAATGATGAAAGTCAGATTCCTCTCTTTGACGGCTTTTTCCTGTTGAAGATGTTGTTAGGAAATCAGTCATCTTTGATGGCAAGTTACACTTTCTCTTTGGTAAGATGCTTGTGCTTGTGGAACTGCTGCTGGCTCTTTAACTTGTAATCCGGCATTCGATGCTATTACATTCGCTTCTTCCCACAGTTCATCGAAACATGACTCATTTCTCTGGGATTTGATAACTTTTATTGTTGATGTAATTAGATTTAAACAAGTGCTAAAATCTTATGTTTTAGATTGAAGCTCCACTGAGAGAGAAAAATTTAAAGTCCACAAAGTGTCCTCAACAAATACTAGAACAACAATTATGTTGAAGTCAACAAATTGGTTTAATAATCCTCTTGCTTCAGCAGCTTCTTTTTTCTATCACTTCTGACTATTTCTTGAAGGGCTGCCTTCACCGTCATGTAACGTTTAAAAAAATAAGACACCAGCGTATTTGGCAATCCAACGAGTGTCATTTTGCTGTGGGACTTCAAATTTGTAGCTTTGCTTCAGTTTAAACTTTCATAAATATATCATATTCATGGCGTAGTGTAGAGACCTACTGGAAAGCGTAAATTGCTTCTAACTAGGAAAACGCTAAAGTCCCGCCGCGTTGATGGATGAGCGTTTTTGTAATTTTTTTGTTTGCGTTTATTGCGTTTGTTTGCACTTTTCCTTTGCAAGTGCTTTTTGAATGCATTGTAGGTGATTGTTGTCAAGTTTCTATTGTTACGTGTTAATTGGTATTATAAACCTCAATAAACTCATATTAAAACCTTTATTTCTGTGGATTCTGGCTAACTTTTTCAACTTTTTCTTTCAAAAGGTACTACATCACCATAACCTTAATGTCCATGTGAAATCTGAACGTTGTAGCCCCACCCGTTTGGTCAGAATCGGCCCGAATGGGACGAAAATATCGCTCTAAAAATAGAAAAACTTATATTAAAACCTTTATTTCTATGAATTCTGGCTAACTTTTTCAACTTTTTCTTTCAAAAGGTACTACATCACCATAACCTTAATGTCCATGTGAAATATGAACGTTGTAGCCCCACCCGTTTGGTCAGAATCGGACCAAATGTCCTGAAAATATCGCACTAAAAATCGAAAAAAAATCGTAATAAGTACGATATTCATGAGAAATATTTTTTCGATTGTACCCAAAAACAATACACCTCTAAGTTCAGAGAAAACGAAGGTCCCCTCCAATTTTCATCAAGATCGCATATGCCGTTTGCCCGGAATCGAGCGAACAAACAGACGGAAACGAAAAAAAAAAAAAAAAAAAGAAAAAACACCCGAGCTAAATATTTTGGGGGGTCAGTGAAATTGAAGTCTTCGCTCCACTCGCTACGCTCATCCAACAATCCAATGGTATAATCTACTAAATCGACAGATTTTGCTACATCAATCAATACAAAGTTCAATTGGCTTGTTCACGCAAAGCTCCACGCAGATCGCGCCACTGCACTAACCCCCAAAACCAGGGTCCACTAGATACTTATTCCGAGCTGCTTGTTAGGTATCTAGTGGACCCTGCCCTAAGACCGTGGCGGTGTTTGAAATAAACTATATGTATAGCAGGCTCTGCATTGTCAAATCTGTATGCTTCCTCGATTGTTTGTTTACGTATTGTTTTACCATTCCTTCTTTAATCAATGGTTTTACGTAAGTAGTCATACGTTCAAGTAATTTTATTCAATAGCATATTTTGTTTGTTTAACACTTTTAAACAATGGAAACGTGAACGATAGGAAAATGAAAATAAGAGCTGAAAGCACATGGCGCCGTTGAAGTCTAATAACCTGGGGCCTAGCACTGTTATTGAGATTAGACCTAGGCCTACTTGGAATAAGGCTACTAAGGACTAGGGCCTAGGCTTTTCTTCAGCATTAGATGTTGACTTAGGCATATCAATATCATGGTATTATAAATTAGCAAGTAAAGGCCTAGGCCCTACTTGCATACGCCTCAGCAAAGCCTAGGGCTTAGTCCTAGCCAGTGTTGATTTGTTGACATGAGAGAGGTTACGTAGGCAGGGGGCCGAATAAAGACACAATTGTCAGTTTTTTATGTGTGATTGTATTTTTTTGTAGTAATAAACACGACAGTATGCCCTCCTCTCTCCTTACACGAATACACACAGCAATTGGGCTTTTTGGTTTTCAACATAAAACTATGCAAACTGACAGTAAAAACAGTAGGCTGCTGAAAAGCTATGAGCAGCCATCCCCCATGACTCCCGCAGGTTGGGCTATCACCGCCGTCTACACTCTACATCCGCCTTTACAGGCATCCAGACGGCGGTGGGGGGTAGTACAATAGCGCAGCGGTGGTGAGTAAAAGTCGCAGTGAACAAGCCAATTGGTGATGGTGGGCATGGCAGTGTACATTCCTGTTCCAGGTTTCCTGTTTTAGCTCGAAGTTTAGCTTTGACTCCGTTATATGCTCCAGACATAACCGAAGCACCATCATAACTTTGGCTTACACCCTTACAGATTAGTTAAAAATGCTTCAATGTTATTTGCAAGCGATTCTGCATCTAATTTGTCCAATGCAAAACCTCGTGTGTGTTTTTGTCTTTGGTGTTTTGCGTAATGGCAGGAAAACCAAAAAACTCTTTTCTCGTTCATTAAAAAAAGGGTTGTTCCATCTACCGCTACGAGTTTGAGCCCAGGCCAAGATCTAGGCCTAGATCAAAGTGAGATTACGGGACTCTTGGCTGTGAAACGTTATTTGAATTTGGCAATGCCATGAACAATAATTAGGGCCAAGTGTTCTGGTTATTAGAAAATTTGCCTGGCTACTAACATTATTGTAAATTTTTGGAGGCCTGGATATGGATGATGATAAAATGACAAGAACGGGAAAATGTAGACCTGCTGATTATAACAGTGCAGAGTAGGGGTGGGGGAAAAAAAACAGTAAGTTTCCTAAACGTTAAACACCTTGAACTAATTGCGTTTAAAGTTTAAACGTTAAACAAAGATTTCTTTTGGACAGTTTTTTCCCACAAATTGTTAATCCCCGCACCGTTATTTTATGCGGTCTATTGCCACAGTGCCGTTATGTAGGCGACTGTCTACCTCTCCTTGCGGTCCCCTTATCATACAAGTTAGCTGGTCTGCTCACAGCACCTTGTCCCCCACTCACCAGTAGTGAGCCCTACAGCATACAGAACCATGTCCATGAATTTATTGCAAAATAAACGCAAATTGTAAGCATCTGATGCAATAACATTACACCAATATCCTAATTGATGCTAAACCAATAAAAAAGATCACCAATGATGAATGATGAAATTCTTATATAGTTTATTTTTACTTTACTTTCGCGGCACGCCTACTCCATTTAAGGTAAGCTGTTGGCACCCTATCTCTTTATGTCATTCACATGATCCAGCCTTTTGGCATTCCTTTCAAACACATTTACTTTACTAAACACAAGACAAATTTGCTAACCTCTAACCGACCACTTAAACATTTTACTGTCCCATCCCTAGTGCACAGCTAATTTAAGGCGAGTTATACTGTTATAATGTCTACAACATTTTGCTCCTTGGGGACTCTTCAGGCCGAGAGGTCACGGGTATTGTGGTTATCCACTTGTGTCCGTTAAAGAGGCTCAGCCTCTAGGATGCGGTACTTTTGGATTACTTGTTACTACATAGCATTAGGTACTCTTGTTCTATTTTCACCTTCCAAAAGATAACTATGATAGTATACTTACTTCTCAAACATAGCCATTATCCCCCATTTAGACAGATATTTTCATGCGAGCCCTTAAAGATTATCAAAATTTCAATTTTTGGTCAATAATTTAAAGTTTAAACATTTTGTGTGACCAATTGGGGCCAAAATTTGAAAAGCAAGGTAATGGGTGTAATCACCTTTCTGAGTGTACAATAATAATATTAATAATAATAATAATACTAATAATAATAATAATAATAATAATAATAATCATCATAACTCAGTTCCAACTATGTGGGGTTTGAGTGGTGGTTTTCCACCATTATCAAGGGCATGAAAACTGTAGATACTAAGCTTGCCGGGACTTAGTTTTTCTTCACATCATCCAACCCCTTTCTTCTCCACCAATTTACTCCACTCTCTTCTGTCCTCCCACAGCTTTACTTCTGCCACATGCTCCCACATTTCATTCCGTTTTCAACTTTCTTTAAATTTAATCTTTCCCATTTTTCCTTGGCCCTTTCCCTACTCTTCTTTTCCCCTCCTCTGCCGCTTCAAAATTCTCGTCTTGGAATCCTCTCCCTGCCCATCCTTTTTCATATGTCCAAACCATCTTAGACGTTCTTTCCTAGCTTAAATTTCAATCTCTCCAACCCCCAGTTCTTCCTTATTTCATTACTTCTTATTTTGTCCATCTTTGTAAACTCCCTTATACTTTTTAAAAACTTCATTTCTGCTGCTTCCAGCTGACTCTTTCTTTGTTCCACTGCCCATGTTACTGCCCCATATGTTAATATAGGTACAAAATATGCTTATACAGCAAAATTTTACATTTTTGTGGGAACAACTCATTCCATAGTAACTTTCTCACCCAATTGATAAAACCCCTCTGCTTTTGCACTCTAGATGACACTTCCCACACACTTTTGCATCTTTTGTCAATATACTTCCCAAATATTTAAATTCTTCTTTTTCTTCAAGATTCTCCACGTAGTACAATATTTTCTATGTTCTAGGCCTGCCCTTGTCTTCTTTGCATACGAAAAAACATTCACTCTTTTTCGATTGATTTTAGACCAAACTTGTAGTAACTTCGTTCCATCTGTCCACCTTCTCCTGCACTTCTCTGGCACTCCACCCCAAATCAACACATCGTCGAAACACTAATGTTCTTGTGTCCCTTCCATCTGTATTGGTTCCACTCTTCTATAATTTCATCCATTACAACAGTAAAGAGTTTTGGAGATAACACACTACCTTGTCGCAAGCCCTCATTCACTTGAAACCATTCTGCCCTACCCATATCTGTCTGTACACAACTTTCACTCCTTTGATATGTACTTTGTATCCTGTCTATTAAACCTCTTCCCACTCCTTTATCTCTAGACACTCCCATACTTTCTCTCTAGGAGGCGATCGTATGCCTTCTCCAGATCCAAAAACACAATGTGCATTTCTTTCCCATTTTGCCATCTCCCCCCCATTGTCTGTCTTATAGCAAATATGGGATCAATAGTAGACCGTCCACTTTTGAACCCATATTGTTCTTCTCTTAGATCTGGTCTTACCCCCTTCAGTCTTTGTTCTATAACTTTCTCATAAATTTTTGCACACTGACACATTAATGTCACCCCTCTATAATTTTTACATTTCTTACGGTCACCTTTCTTAAAAAAGCGGTACAATTATACCCTTTTCCAATCTTCCGGTACCTTCTTTTGTTTCCACGCAGCACCCTTTTTACTCGAAATAACCATCTTCTTCCCTTTCCCCACCTGATGCTTTGATCATTTCCACAGAAATGTCATCCACTCCCGGAGCTCTACCATTCTTCATGGCTCCTAACGGGCCCCAGCCACCTCTTGTTCTGTTACCTCGTCTTCTTCATCTTCTCCACTTGCCTCTTTCTCTTTCTCTGCATTTAAATTTTACTAACTGTACATTTTGCAGATCTTTTTAATATTTCCTCCACATTTCTGTATTCCTGGGGTTGTTTGAATTGGCCATTTTCATTTACCATGAGCTTTTTGTTCTTCCCTTTCTTGTCTTTGTCTTTACTAGGTCCGTACATAATTTTCTTATTTTCCCCGGAAGTCATCTTCTTAATTTACCAGCAAAAATTTTTCCATGGCTTTGTCTTTCTCCTCCTTCACAATTTGTTTCACATCGGTTTTTCGCCTACGGTACTCGTATCATTTTCGGGATTTGCACTTTTCATTCTTTTTCCAAGCTAGTTTCTTCTCCCGAACTGGCATCTCGTAACCCTCTCGTTCCACCATCGCGTTTCTTTCTCTTTCTCCTTCCACTGACTCTTCCACACAGCTCTTCTGCACTTGACACAAAAACCTTCTTAAAGTTTTGCCATTCTTTTCTATTTCTCCCACTTCATTTTGTAGGTGTTTGGTCACTAATCTTGTCATAAAACTCTTCTTGCACTATCGGAGATTGCAGTTTCCACCCCTTTTAGTCTTTGTGCCCGGGTTTTTTATTCTCTTTTGTGTCTGTACATCATTCTAAACTTCCCCAACACCAGCCTGTGGTCTCCATCCAATGATATTTATGGCATTACCCTCACATCCTCAAGGTTTTTCATTATTTCTTTCCTATACCAGATAGTCAATTACTGTCTCTGATCTGTCTTCACCATAGCCCTATCTCGTTATTGTTGGGTTTTACGTTTCTTGAACCAACTATTTCCTAAACTAATGAGTTTCTGGCACACATTTCTAACAATTTCTCTCCATCTCTGTTTCTTGCATCTATCCCATGTTGCCCATAAAACCTCTTCAAATCCTTTTCTATCTTTTTCCCATTCGCATTAAAATCCCCATTACTACAATAGTATTCGATGTTCATAATTGCTTTAAAATTTTTCCACAAACTCATCCTTCTCAACCACTGGTCTTCCTGTTTGAGGCGCATACACCTGAATGAATCGATTGTCATCTGTCATCGCACAAGATGTACATCTGTATCATTCTATCACTATGGCTTTTACATTTACGATACTGTCTTTTCCATTCAGGGCTTACCCCAAATGCTACCCCATTTCTTCCCCCCACTCCTCCAGACCAAACCCCCATCTTGTATCCTTCTCTGAGATTCTTGTTCCACACCCTTTCCACTTTGTCTCACTGAGTCCCCTTACACACAGTTTCTGTTCTTTCATGGACATCAATGATCTCTTCGATTTTACCATTAAGTGACACTATATTTATTGTGCCCACATTTATAAATTTCCTTCTTTCCTGTGTGATGATGTTCTCCCTCTTTTGTTTGGTTTTTCTCCTTTGTCCACGGTCTATGCTAACTTTTTTTTCTCCACACCCACCTTGTGTGAAAATCCTTCTGCCCCCTTGTTTCAGATTCTTTTCTTTTTTTCTTACATTTCAATCTAGGCCTAGCCATTTTCCCTCGTGCTCATTACGAAAACGTTTTGCTCTTATTCCCATTCTCTTGCTCTGTTCCATTTCTCTTCTATTCCCTTTCCCCCCCATTCATGTCTATAATTCTACTTCAATCCTCTTGCATATTTCTTTTATATCATTATTTACACCTAAGCTTAAACCTCTCCAGGGCTTAGCCCCCCACATGCCTATCTTGGCATTATAAAACTTTCTCTTCGCCAATACAAGTAAGCCTTGTAGATTCCCTAGCATGGGCTGCCTTTTCCTCTCCAGCCCACTTTTTCTCTGTTCCCTGCACATATAACCGCCACTTCTATATTTCCATCTGATTTGTTTCTCTTCTACCTTCTTTTTAAGTTCATTTATCCTGATACCTGGGTAAACCCTAGCCCTGTACTCCACTCCAAACACAAAAAATTATTTGTGTTGTACCCGACACATCTCCAATTAGTATACCTAATGCTTTTTTGTCCCGGTTGAGCTTTCTTGTATCATAGTTGCATACCACTTCAATGTCTGGTAATGATTCACCCACCTGCTGTTTTTGATAAGTTGTCTTAATAATAATAATAATAATCATCATCATTATCTTGATCGATAGGAAAATGTAGGCATATTTCGAAAAGTACAAACGCACATTTTTGGTTTCAATAGTAGCGTTCCCATTGATCGAGATATCAAATTCTGTCCAGTCGTACAAAATGCTGTTACTGTTAAGTTGTGTTAAATTAAATAGATCACAATTGTGATGTATTATTACCTCATAGTACAAATTAGGCCTGTTGAAGTGTGCCTTGATGACAAGGCACCCCTGAATACATAGCATCTTCTGGACGTCGGCAAGAACGTGTACAGTGGCAGTTGCAGTAACACCCAGCATAGGCACATCAGGAAACATGGGCTTCAGAACACTCAAATACTTATAATCTGAAAAAAACAATATAGGCCTAAGGTTGCTGGAATGTAAAAACTTTATGATTGGATGGATTGAAAATAAAGTTAACATGAAGTGAAGAATGGATAATTTTAGGTTTATTTATAGCTATTTTCAGAAATTAATCAATTAAACAAATTAAACAAAAACAAACCAGTTTAAAATGTATGACACAATGTTAGCATGGGCAAAACTTGGAAGTATGCAACCGTGAATCAAACAACGCTACAGTACAAAAAAAAAAAAATATACAGTAATGGTGAAAATTGAAATTAAAATCTAAAAGAATCAGGCCCTAACACAACATAAAAGATGGTTACGGTCTTACTATAATTTTAAAGCTAAATGAATTATAATTACAGTAGTCACTCATTGTAACAGACATACAGCTTACTTATTTTAATACGTACGGTACTGGTATCTTTCCACTATGTACAGCAAGTCAACAGGCCTACCTGGTCTGAAGTCATGGCCCCACTGAGAACAGCAATGCACCTCGTCAATGGCAATCAGACTAAGCTGTTTCATCTGGTAACACTTCTGTAGCTTGGACATGAAACGCTTGCTCTTGGCCAGTTTTTCGGGGGTAACGTACAATAATTTCAGTTTGGAATTCTTTGTTACCATTTCCTAGGAAATAAATAGGCACATTGTACACAATAAATAAATACTAGAGGGCTTCTACAAAGAAATCTGTGCTAGCAAGAAAAATCAGTCTTGTGAGAACAAAATTGCAATTTTTGTAACAGGATCATGATAATGTTGTTACAGTTCTACAGCAGTAGGTCTAACAAATGGAATACCTAATTTAATAGCAATATAGGGCCCTAGATGCAACTAGAGACCAATACAAGAATTTGGTACATTATATCGGAGTTTACTCAGATTTGGAAAACAAATATAACAACTTGCACAAAGCACAAAAACTATGAAATAGCAGAGTAAATGGCAATGGGTTCACTAGGCCTAAGCTTTTAAAGTGGGCCTACCGGTATTGAGTAGAGTGCAGGGATGGAACAAAACAAGGTCAACTAAACTAACCATTAACATGCTAATTCAATTAGCAACTAGTTTCAGTAAAACAAAAAGAAAACTGGTGGGTCACTACAAGAAAAGTTATTACTAGCAAATAAAGCCTCAATTTTATTTTATTGTCCAGAAACAGATCGGTAGAGGTGTGCGAGTACTCGATTTATCAAGATTTTTTAAAGCACAATGTCGAGCAGAGCTTGACCTTATTACGACCTTAACAAGTCTAAAACATAGCTCATCCCTATTTAATTGATAGACGCACAGGTTTACGATAATATAAGAAGGCCTACCTATACGGATGCAGTTATGTAGAGGCAATACATGCAAAATTACCATACATTCTTTGTTTTCCAATCGAAAGTCAAACTAACCTGTTGAATATGGTTCACCTCTTCTTTAGTACTATTTGAACACAAGGTTTTGGCAGAAACATTTAAAGCATTCAGTGCCATTATTTGATCTTCCATTAAAGCCAAAAGTGGGGACACCACTAAGGTCAAACCTAAAACAAAATTAATATAAGACAGCTATTAATATAGGTGATCCTCACAACATTGATGTTTATTTTTATCGTTGGGCAGCTCTACCTACAAGGTCTGTTAGAATTACTAGGAAAACGCTTAAGTCCCGCCGCGTTGTTGGATGAGCGTAATTGGTGCATTGAGCTGCCATGTGTTATGCGAATTTTCTGTTGTTCTGTGGAAAAATCATTACTAAGTTGAAATTTTTCTTAATTAAATTAAATTAAATTAAAATTAACTTTTTTTTTTTTTTTTTTATTAATCGTAATTGTTAAAAAAATCGTAAAATTGCGATTTTTATAAGAAATAATTTTTCGATTGCGTTCAAATTTAACACTAATATATTAATTCATAAAATTAAGGTTCTGCGAAAAAAATCATTACAATCGGATAAAGCATGTAGGTGTTATAAGTCAAAGAATTGTTTAAAAAAAGAAAAAAACCTGTAAAATTTCGATTTTTATGATAAATATTTTTTCAATTGCGCTCAAATTTCACAAGAATATCTTAATTCATAAAATAAAGGTTCTGTGCAAAAATCATTAAAATCAGATAAAGCATGTAGGTGTTATAAGTCGAAGAAATTTTTAAAAATCGAAAAAAAAAAACGTAAAATTGCGATTTTCATGAGAAAAAATTTTCCGGTTGCGCTCAAAAACGTGGCAGTTCTAAGTTCAGAGATTTCGAAGGCCTCCATAAAATTTCATCGCAATCGGAGTATCGGTTTAGCCGGAATCGTGTGGACAAACAGACAAAAATACAAAAAGAAAGAAAGAAAGAAAGAAAAAAAAAACATTCCGGATTTTTTTCTCCAGTGTAGTAGAATGGAATCTTCGCTTCGCTCGCTACGCTCATCCAACTATAACTATATTTATTTTTATTTATTTTTTAAACCAAGTTAACTGCTATTTCATCATATGGTTGCCTTTTCGACACACGACGCAATAGCAATTAAAAAATGATTTACATGGTTCATTTCAGGTCAGTTTTGGATTACAAAGTTTCAAAATCACCAAATTGACAAAATTACAAAAGAAAGGGATCGCATTTCCCTTTAACAAATGAAACCCATACCTACCTTCTTTTGTAAGTCCATATTTTTATAAGTGTATTCTTCACTAGGAAGGAGATTGTAATTTGCACCTGCCTACCATCTTCGTCACCTTTGAATAGGAGTTAGGACGCACGCCGACCAGTGGCTGTGTGTGCGTCTGGCAACGTTTTGTTGATAATGAGAAGAAATGTGCATTTCAAATGCCTTCTTGTGTGCGCCGGCATGGCGCACAAAACCTTTTCAAAGAACTAAATTCATTTCCTAGAAAGTGACGATCTAGAATCTTGCAAATACAGATGTTGACACTAGACTTAACAATATTGGGTTGCATTGACAGTCCCCCATATTTGAAAAAGCACTCAAATTGATTGTGACCTAATTCTAAATTTCTCACGTATTTATATTACCTACCGGTATATATATAGGCCTATATATGAACAATACTAGGTTGTTGGGTTAAACCACGTCGAAATGATGAACCAGTGCGGAGACTGGGCGTGCCTGGAAGCCAATTCTGATGCCTCGTCAAGTAGCAAATAGACATAATCAGACTAAAGAAGTGCAACATCAGAACCCTACGGTGATAAGCATAGCAGTTGAGGAACATTCCACAGTTTCTGTTCTGTACGATGCAGATGCTAAATCCAACAGTTCACAAGAAACCCCAGTAGGGCCAATGACAAAAAGCCGTAGTAAAAAGGTTTCACTACAATAGATTAGGGACTTGATCATGGTTTTTAGATTTGACCTCGCAGCCCCGCACCTTTTCAGGTATATAAGGAGGCGGTCGGGCGCGTGCCAGCCACTGTGACTTTAACCTTCGTGAAGTCACAGTCACCCTGATGATGTTTGACGTAGATCAGACGAAACGTCGGTGGACGCCCAGTCTCCGCACTGGTTCATCATTTCGACGCGGTTTAACCCAAGAACCTAGTATTGTACATACAACGGGCCGCGAAAACCTGCAACAATCCATATATATATATATATATATATTGATTCATAGCAGTTGTCGAAAAAGTTTGCCCCGACTGGGGTTCGAACCCAGAACCTCCGGCTTAACGTGCCATAGCTCTACCAATTAAGCTACCGGGACCACAGAACAAACCTTTAGGAAACTGCTATTTGTTGTGACTGTTGACTTACATGACATAAATCCAACAGAAGACGGCAATGTAGCTGTCAAATCTGAAAGATTGCATGGATAAATTCAATCACATCTCATCTCCCATGAGTTGGGTAGTATGAATATATTGTTTTTAAGCATAAGCCCGCTTAAAGGACATAGTTATTGATTCATAGCAGTTGTCGAAAAAGTTTGCCCCGACTGGGGTTCGAACCCAGAACCTCCGGCTTAACGTGCCATAGCTCTACCAATTAAGCTACCAAAACCACAGAAAGCGGGCTTATGCTTAAAAACAATATATATATATATATATATATATTAGATTTCAGGCTTTCGCAGTAAATGATATGAAAATATATGTTTTGAGGTAAAACTGCGTGTGATTATGTAAAAAAAAAAAAATTTACTTCCGACGTTTCAGTAGAGTTTCACCTAGCTTTATCAAGGTTATGAAACAAAAACAAAATGGAATAACAAAGTACAAGATGACAATAATTAAAACACAAAACTCCAGGGTGTTCGTATAACGAGAAGTGGACATACTAGACTATTGCAGGCTGATACTCCACCACCATCACAAACTACGGGAAGGTCCCGTGACAAGAAGTAGGAGGTAATTTACACCGCTGACATCTGGAGGCTCTCTCTCAACTCTCTGTCATCTAGATCTGTTTTCCTAGATGGCTGTGTTTTAATTATTGTCATCTTGTACTTTGTTATTCCATTTTGTTTTTGTTTCATAACCTTGATAAAGCTAGGTGAAACGTCGGAAATAAAATATTATTTTATTACATAATCACACGCAGTTTTATCTCAAAACATATATTTTCATATATATATATTTATATTTATATACAGAGTTGGACGTGGCAACAGATAATGGTGATGATTGTAACTAAATTCTAACTATCTTATAATATATTATTATAGTATTTGTAATGTTTTTATTTATATATTATTAACTATATTATACACATAAAGCATCATTATATATTCATTATGTATGTTTCTAGCTGTTTAATCCACCATACAAACATGTTTAGGCCTAAGCTTATTGTGGTCCACACACAGGTCTCCCTGACCTCTTTGGGCTTCCAGTAAAAAAACAAAATCTTATACGTATAATATCTATTTAGGCCTACTTACCTACATTTAATACCTTATAATTAGGAATAAACACTGTTCTCTTATGTACATATGTAACAAACTGAAACTGGAATAAAACTCAACTTTGTATTGTATTGTATTGTGTATTGTATTGTAAAAGATGCATGTATCAGTGAATGAATACTTAATTAAATATCCCTATTAATGCTTTCACCATTTCAAAAAATATATGTTTGATTGATATTTTGAGACTGATAAAATGTAAAATGTAATCAGAGTCGAACAATTATTAGGAGGGTCAAACCGAACCGAATCAAAATTTTCAGCTAACTTTTGGTTAGATGCCCTGGCAATAGCAGTATTATATTTGATTTATTAATTGTACTGGTACCAGAAACCTTTGAATAATATGTAAATGAATATTAATTATGGCAGAACAGAACTATGTCTATACGAGCAATTTAAGATGAAGGCCAATAACCAATAAAGATCATACTCACCACTCAAATAAAGTGCTGGTAGCTGATAGCATAGGCTTTTGCCACCCCCTGTAGGCATCAACAAAATTACATCTTTTTCGGACAGAAGAGCATTTATGGTGGGAAGCTGATGTTCACGAAAGCTGTCAAGCTTAAACACCTTCCTTCGGATGTTGACTATGGCATCTGACCATTCATGATCTACAAATTGTAATGTAGGTTTAAATATTTATTTGTGCATCTGTCACATCTTGTCAAGGTCACGATGAATGTGGGAAGGAAGGGGGTGAATGAAAGTTGTTTGTTTTTTGCTCCTCACACCCTCACTAGGGTCAAAGCAAAATACCACATGCATATTGAAAACATTTTCCAATTGCCTTTGTTGGATGCATCTGTAGCCAAGCTAAAAAACTGAACTTTGATTTTATTTTTAATGATGCAAACATAAAATATTTACAAAATCTTGAACACTTTTGGGGGCTAAAACATTTCACTAATGTTTCTGCTTTAGTGCGACCTCATGCGGTCATGCCATCTCTTACACACTTCAGAATAGTGATGACATCGGGTACAAAAAGTACAAACCGGTTCCTCCACGCCGGAACCGGTCTATGAAGGTCAATTTTTGTTCAATGTACCAGCCTTATTGTTTTGTGCCCTAAAACCCCAACTAACTAACTAACTAATGTGCGTGTTGTTTGGAAGCAACTGTGCGGCCGGGAGTGAGCTGGCTTTGGCGCCCGCGCTTTGATACGTACGACTGCTGGCAGTCGAGTGTCATGTAGCAGCCTCGCGTCTCAAGGCCGTTCGAGTGCTTGACAATCAGCTAGCAAGGAAGGATAGATAGTGGCTACGTCATCATGGGCTCCGTGGAAATAGACTGCACAAAAAAGGTGCGTAAAATTACCAGTTTTGCGGGAAAACGGCGGGAAAAACGTGTCTGTTGTAGGCTATAGTAGAAATTGAAAAAATGGAACTGGTTTGAAAAGTCGGAACCGGGTAGCTATAGAACTGGTTTGGAACCGGTTTCTGGGTAGGCCTACCCGATGTCATCACTACTTCAGGACCGTAAAATAGTCTTCGATGAGCTTATTGCCGCATCCATGCTATTGTAGCTCAAATTGTGTTTCACAGTGTGATCCAATAAACAATTGATAGGTACCTAATTCACAGGCCACAACACTGTTAGCAACTGTAGTATTTGGATTCTGGAGTCATATGCAAGGGATTTATGTCTTGGTTGTCGACTTGACAGTAGACCATACCAGCACTGAAGTCAAAGCCTTTCACTTTAGAGCCGAGAGGAGGTGGGAGTTTATGAAATTTTACATTTTCAAACTATTAGGCCTGGAGTAAAACTACATAATGAATTACTAGAGTTAATTGTATTCAAACAACTGTGGAAATAGGTATGGGAAAAGTGATTCCCGTGTCGAGTTGATACAGGAAGTGGTATATCACTGGGAAATACGGACAAGTTGGCACTTGGCACCCCTAGGACTAACTGACAAGCAGATATGAAAGGAAAGGCCAGACTCTGTATTACCTCTCTCTATTCCGTAGGGTTTAATTTAGGTTATCACCACAGTTAATAATAGTTCATCTGTATTGCTTTGTAGTTGGTTTTGAGCTTTTGACTTCAAGCAGATTAGGCCTATAATAATCATCATAACTCAGTTCCAACTATGTCGGGTTGAGTGGGTTGAGAATGGGCATGTTTACATGGGTCTTTGGCCTGGGATGTGACACCTGCATTCAAGATTTGGGTTTTGCGGGTTACAAACAGGCAATAAAAATATGAACCCTAACCCCACTCTGCTGGGCCTAACCATCATCTACCCAACTATTTCCTAAAGCGGACGTTACACTGGGAAGTGAAAAGAAAAAGTGAAGAGAAAAAGTAACTTTTCAGAAGTAGAGTTAGCATTTAGCTTCCGGGACTTTTCTCGTTGCCGTCACACTGGGAAGTCGAAAAGTAAAAAGTAAAAACTTTTTGAACTAGGTAGTCGGACTTGGTTCAACTAGTGAAAAGTCCCGTAAGCTACATGCTAATTCTACTTCTAAAAAGTTACTTTTTCTCTTCACTTTTTCTTTTCACATCCCAGTGTAACACCCGCTTAAAGCAATTTTAGAGAGCATTCGTGCACAATTGTTTTGTGAATTGGTGGTCACAACTTATTGATGACAGTGTTGCTCCTGGTGATCATGTCATTTTACAGCAATAACTGCCTAGGCCCTAACTGCTTAGGCCTACCTAGTATAATCATAGGGTTGTAAAAGCCTACCTATAGCAAACTAGCAAAACAACTTACCGGTGCGACTCCAGTTGTGGCTGGCTAACAGCTTGCTTTTTTCAATCAAAGCATTGTCCTTCAATTCTTCTCGTCGTTTTAACAGAAGTTCTTTTCTTCTAGTAAGTTTCTCAATCTCAGCTTTAACCTTTAATAATTCAACTTCAACTGCAGCCAATTCTGCATCTGTGAAAGCAATCAAATCAGGGGATAAATGATAGCTTGCCCAATTGCTGCGCATCGTTGTTATTGTTGTTTATCACTTCTGCAGTTGACTTTCTAGTCGGTGCGCTGCCCTCAAGAGTGACATTGACTCCCTGCCCGATGAACTGAGCAGGATAGAAAAGGAGGCAGTCTTATATTGGATAGCAAGACAGAAGAATGGCTAAAGAGGCCAACTTCGCACAAGAAAGAAAGAAAAAAAACTAGATGTACGAAGGCCATGGCTCCTCTCCTTGCGACTGACCCAGATAGAAGACCTGTTGTAGTAGTTGTAGTTGTAGTTGTTTTATTCACCATTATAAATTTTACATTCATTTGGGTTTCGTCATTTTAGTATAAACATACATAAATATGTATATATATACACAACATACGGTACATGAAAAGTTTATAACAATAGGCCTAATCACATTTTACAGTACAATTAAAGATGATGCAAATCAAATTGTCAAGTCTTGGGTTTAGGACAAAAAGGCTAGTTGCCCAAAAGTTGCTAAGAAAAAAAAAAAAAAAAAAAAAAAAAAAAAATTTAATTAAAAATTAAAAATTAAAACATACATTCATCCCACATATATAAGTTACAATAATTTACAATTCATCACTATAACACTGACAGTAATTCAGTGAGATAAAAGGATAAAAACTCTGACAGTAATTCAAAAAGATAAAATATCTAGGCCTAGACAAGTACATTGACATTCATTCATACATTGGCATTCCTTGGCAATCCAATATGTAAATGTAAGCTTACATAGTTTGATATCAGTCAATCGTAAGTCAACTTTATATAATAATAATAAGCCTTGAACACCCAAAGTCAATAACAACAATCGGTCAGGCCCAAATACAATAGGGCCTGTTCAGATTGTCAGGCTATGCATGAAGGAAACCTGTTAAAACCGGTAGGGCCTAGGCCTAGGCTACTTTTGCAGTTGGGGGGGTTCAACTTTTGGGGTTATCTATAATTAACACTGCAATGTTAAGGCCGGTGCACAATTTCCCGGTAACGATAACGTTACCGTTAACGATAACGGGAAGAAAGTTGAATCACACATTAACTTACAACACGATGCACAATAAAGCTTCCCATTGCCGGTCGTTCCCGTATCCCGGCAACGACAACGGGAACATCACCAAGTTTTAACTTTCCGTAACGTTCCCGTCCAGTAGGCCTACCTTACCGGAACCAATCAGAATCAAGATGTCCACGGTCTGTTAAAAGTGTACAATAAATGTATCAGCTGGTAGGTATTTCAGAAAGGCTGTGGTGTATGTTATTTACCAGGTGTACCGAATATGCGCAACAAATTAATAACAAAAATTGCATGTTAACCAACCTCACATTTTATTTCTTACCGTCCGCTTCACGGGCTATTGTGCATCGAAGACCTTTTTGTATTGTATTGTATTGTATTGTATTTTATTTGCACCTGTTGGGATTACATTGTGATGCCGTAACAATTTACGGGCATCGTAACATAGGCATTGTCAAGTTTTTCAAGAAATATACATTGAGTTATATTTACAGGCTAGTACAAACAACGTTAGTCTACCGTCTTCCCGTTATCGTTGTCGTTCCCGTTCACGTTACCGGGCAATTGTGCATCGGCCTTTAGGGGAAAAGGTTAGGGGAGTGGGAGGGGAGGGGGGCGCGAAGCGCGAAGGCTACGTTTTACAATATTATTATCATTTTAATTCGCCCCCCCCCCACTCCCCCTAACCTACTTTTCCCCTAATATCAGTGTTAAAAAGTTGGACTCCCCCAACTGCAAAAGTACCGAGAAGACTAGGCCTATGCCCTAGCCCCTTCTTCATAAACTTACCAGTGCCAGACTCTTCAGTTCGGAATGAACCTAGATCCACTATATCTCTGGTTTCCATTATTTCTTCTGCTTGCTTTAGATTCTAAGCCAAAATCTACAATCGGGGAAGCCACTTTAGAACCCAAGCTAGGCTCTGCCTAGACCTAGCCTATTTAATAGCCTACACAAAGGTCCCGGTTACCGTCTTCAGTAGGTATTCTAACCTCAAAACAAATGTCGCGGCGCACGAGAAACAGGAAGTGAATTACTTGTCTTGAGACCGACATTATAAAGGCTGTGGGACGTCTTAAGTTCACTCTAATCTATAATTACGTGTACACTTTTCAAATCGGAGTCTTGCACTGTTCGGCTATAATTCTTCACCGATTGATTTTCTTACATTTATTAAACCTGGGATTTACCCAGTTACGGTGGTTAAATAACCATTTAAAAGTAGCTTGTTCAAAATCTACTAACTTTCTACCTAGACCATTTTTACGATGGTAAAAAATTTGCTGGAGGCCTTCGAAATCTCTGAACTTAGAACTGCTACGTTTTTGAGCGCAATCGTAAAATTATTTCTTAAAAAAATCGCAATTTTACGATTGATTTTTATTTTTAAAACATTCTTCGACTTATAACACCTACATGCTTTATCCGATTGTAATGATTTTTTCACAGAACCTTAATTTTATGAATTAATATATTGGTGTGAAATTTGAGCGCGATCGAAAAATAATTTCTCATGAAAATCGCAATTTTACGCTTTTTTCGTTTGAGTGATCTCCATTCGACTTAAACGGCCCTTAAATAATAAATAAATAAAAAATTTTATTTAGAGTCTACCCACTCAGTTATATAACTGATTTTCAGTGCGTGTGTGCGTGTGTGTACGTGTGTGTACGTTGAAAATCAGCCGAATCGCTGAACAGATTGCGCTGAAATTTTAAACAGACATCCGGTACGAGTTTATTGAGAACTGCTAACAAAATCAGCAAGATTCATTGCGATTTAAACCTACAAGAAATAATAAACTGAAAAATAGACTTCCAATGTTTAGAAATTATTTTAACGACAATGTTTTAGATTTTGAAAAGATATTTTTGTTTGTTATTCGCCTGGCCGTGAAATGCCGTGCCCATGCAAGGTCTGTCGAATGTTGCACGTCAAGGTACCCCCAAATTCCGCTCGTAGATTGAGTAAACCTTGCAATATTTTCACGTATTTCGTACTGGCTATGTCTGCCACAGATGATGGACTGCACTGCGTCTGGCCTATATGCATTTCAAAACATGTTTAATTATTTTTAAAATACAATCTAGAAATTACAAAATCTTTCCCGACCAGGGGATTGAACCCACTTCTTTCACATTTCGGCTACAAGGGCGCCTTAGCTAACTAGACTAGGGAAACGCCAAAGTCGTAGTTAGACGAGTGAGCGAGTCATGTAGTGAGTACCCGGGAACATTTGCATTTAAGTTTGATAATTATATTCGTATAAATAATATTTTTTTAAAGTTTAGTTGGTATACGGGGACGGGCGCGTCAACTGTAAGGTCATAATACGCCTCTCTAGCCTATGATGGGCTAGGTAGGCCTAAGATAGGGGGAAGAAAAGTAATGTAACCGGGTACTCAACACATGGCTCACTCACTCGTTTAACAACGACTTTGGCGTTTCCCTAGTGATATTTTCATAGAACCTTAATTTTATGAATTTATATTTGTGTGAAATTTGAGCGCAATCGAAAAATAATTTCTCATGAAAATCTCAATTTTACGCCTTTTTCGTTTCAAAAAACATACGCTCATCCAACAAAACGCGCCTGAAAAAGCGTTTGCGAAGCTTCCTAGTAAGGGGAATACAATATAGAGGGTTTATGACAGTGTCACTGCAATGTTGGGGGAGTTGGGTCGGGAGTCATTATCAGAGGGAAGGATGAAGAAGGGAGGTTAGGTTGTGCAATATGTACAGGGAGGTTAAGAATAGGGCTTGGGGGGGGGGGGTTCACGGAGATCATTCATGGAAGTTCCAGCGGAAAGTAGTATGAACGGATCTGGGTCGGTATGGTTTCTTGAAAAGGACTATTAGGGAGTGGAATGACTGTCTGGGGATGTTGTAGCTAGTGGGTCTTTGAAGAAATTTAGATCGTGTTTAGGGGAGGGCAGTAATTAATTAGGTTTGGGGGGGAGTGAGTGGTTGCCACCGGGCGGAAGGGCCCATTTATAACCGTAATGAATTGTTATGCGGGAGGAAATACTCGTTCCAGAAAGATCCAGAAGACCATCCTAAGGATGGTTATATTACTCAATGCTACTACCTAACTACGTATTTTAGAAGTTCGAATGTCCTGAAAACCTCTAGAGAAAAAAAAAACTAGGGTAAAACTTTTTTTATATTGATGTATAGTTTAAAAAAAAAAGTAATTTATTTTAAATCATTTGACTGACACAGAGTAAAAGCATAACAAATCCGCATAATCTCAAAAAAAGAGATACGTGGAGTGAAATGAATAAGCAATACATGCATGTGGTTATTTTGTTTGTTTGATTAGCGCGCGAGTAAAATAGTGTTGTGAATGCACTGCCGCCCTCCTTGGTGAAATGAGTCAAGAACCTTGAGATTTTAGGTGGCTGTGGTTATGTCTTTCCTTTAAGGTGTCCGTAGTAAACTAACGTGGATGAAGGAACACGTTGCTTGTAGTGTGAAAATTTTTAATAGTGTGAAAATAAAACTGTTAATGTAAGTCGTACAGTACCAAATACGTTTTTAGCTTTGATAAACATAAATTTGTTATGAAGTAATGGATTTTGAAAGTGATATTAATTGGTAAAACAGGCATGCCTACCTAATTCTGATGGCGGGAGAGGTCCGCCTAGGCTGGCGTCCGATTGTGTTCCGTGGATGAAACCCGACTTTGTAGGCCTAGATAATGGTTACCGCCGTCTACCCCACCTTTATTTTATATTAGTTACCGGAGATCGATGATTATTGATAGGGTTAGGGCTTGCAAGTTGCGTTTTGCTAGTAGAGTTCTAACATACGGCTAGGCCTTTAGGCTAGGTAGGCCTAGGGGCTACCTAGGCCCTACCTCATGGCGCTAGGCCTAGGAGCCTAGCCTAGAATCCTTGCCTTGTTTACATAATAGACTACGTATATCACAGAGCTCTGAATCGGTTTGGGCAAATCGATTCGGGCGGAATCGGTTTGAAGTTGTTGATATACCTGTCGGTTTTGGCCAAAAACACTTTAATTCCAAACCACTTCGGAAAGTGATTTGGCAAACTCGAATCGATTGATATACACGTCAAACCGATTCAAGGGAAATAACAAATCTCAGGTACTTGTGTAGTTGGTGTGACCCAACTTTTCAATACCGTTTTTTTCAACTAAAATCAACATAAACACTCACCATTGATGAAATAAGTCAAGAACAATTTTAAAATTACATTCCAGCACCAAAAATCTAAAATAGAATCATCAAGTTTTTGGTGAAACCGTGTAACAGAACACAAAAAACTTCAAAAACCTGTTTAACCTCGCTATTTTAAACGAAAGTACTTTTCCATTAAAAGTAATTTTCTGTTTTAAATAGCGACGTTAAAGGTTTTGTAGGTTGAGTAAAAAAAAAAAAAAATTTTTTTGAAAAGTTGGGTCACACCAACTACACAAGTACCAAATCTCAGAATTCAAATATTGACTTTAATTCGACTTCCTATCTAACTTTTGAAGTTAAAAACATACCCTTACACCATTAGGCTATCTATACTTTTTAAAAGTTTTGTACGGATGCAATCATATTATCTTGAAGATAAACATGAATAAATGTCATTTTTAACCTAGAAATTTGTTTTCCAAAATGGTTGCCGTGTTACAAAATCTCAAACTGTTTCCGTCGAATCGGTTCGAAATTTACTGATATACCTACACCTTCTTGTTCAAACCGTTTCAGCCCGAATCGATTTGCCTGAACCGTTTCCGAGCTCTGTGATATACGTAGTCATTGTGGACTGGGTCCATAACCGTACTGAAATTTAATAATAATTGTGGCTCGTTGGTCTTGTTGTTAGCGTATCTGCTTCCAATGCAGAAGGTCCAGGGTTCGATTCCCGCTAAAGTCAGTAGTTTTTTAACTTCTGATTTGGATTTAAATCCATCAGTTCGTGTCTTGGGAGTTTGTAAACGGTGACTTTGGAGCCGTCCTAGCAACGAAGCACATAGTAAATTCAGAGTTGTTCTGAATCGGCCTTGTTGATTCTGGCGTTGATTCGCGGGTGTTTGCACTGTCCATACCACTGATTGGTGTATTTCCTATTGAAAATATCGATCTTTGGTTGGTTATCGCTCACTCGTCGGGGCCTACAGGGTTGGCTTGGTGGCTTTGATTTAAAGTCCTCCACTGAAAATCAGTTATATAACTGAGTGGATAGACTCTAAGTCTAAATACAATTTATTTATTTATTTTTAATTATTTATTTAATCACAATTTGAACGTCCTTGAAGCGTATACATAGCGACAACCCAACTAAAATTGAACTGACATTCGGTTCAGCATCAACACCATCTTATGGCAAATGCCTAAATGTCAAGGCCATCTGCGACGCAAAGGAACATCAATGTGATCTAGCAGATAAAGGGTGCAAATTCTTTTGCGTTTGTTTTAGCGGTAAAAATGTCACACCGCCTCGTGAGAAAAAACAACAGTTCATAAAAAGTAAAAACCCAAAAGTAGTTTCGCGAAACGTTAAAATAGTTTTCTGTTTTATTAACAATAAAACCTAGGCCTAGGCCTACAAAACCTTTAACATTTCTATTTTAAATATTAAGGACTTTCAACCGAAAAGAAGTTTTGCCTGAAATAGAAACTTTTCACGAGACGGTTTAATAGACCTACATAATTAGACCTACCGTTTTAGTATCCAGTGCAAACACCAGTACCTAGCACTGTAGCTATAAAAGATTGCGGCCTTCTAGATTGCCGCATTCTTTTTTAACAAGAGGCCTAGGCCCCTACTGGATGGATTACAGCGTTTCTAGCTAGCTTCTCGATTTGGAAGTGTTATTATTTACTACTATTCAGAAATTAAAAAAGTCCGCCCCAACCGGGAATCGAACCACGGATCTCCCGCATTCCAGACAGGCGTCTTAACCACTAGACCATCAGGACGGGTACATTTAAAACTCTGAATTGTAGTTGCATTATACATCTGAATGGATGGAACAGTACTGCAACGAATATCTGCTGCCTTTGAACTGACCACCGAACATTAATTATAATGTCATTACCGTACGCAGGTATGAGCGAGGGTTTATTTCTCGATTTGGTTCGTCGGGAAAGACTCCCGTAGGTGTAATTGTTATTATTTACTACAATTCAGAAATTAAAAAAGTCCGCCCCAACCGGGAATCGAACCACGGATCTCCCGCATTCCAGACCTGTATAAATATTATATTGTTATACATGACAATAAAAAATAATGGTGAACAAGTAGGCCTAATATGGCTGGGAGAGCATAATATGGCGCTTGTTAGACTGGTACATTGTTGATGTTATCTGTTATAATTGTATGTTTTATAATATTTGTGTTTAGATTAGTACACTTAATGACAATGTCCTGTACTCGCCTACCAATTGTGGGCACATGAGTGTTGAATTAATGGAATGCTAATAAAATAAATAAATTAATTAATTAATTAACCACTAGACCATCAGGACGGGTACATTTTAAACTCTGAATTGTAGTTGCATTATACATCTGAATGGATGGAACAGTACCGGTAGGCCTACTGCAACGAATATCTGCTGCCTTTGAACTGACCACCGAACATTATAATGTCATTACCTTACGCAGGTATGAGTGAGGGTTTATTTCTCGATTTGGTTAGTCTGGAAACATTCCCGTAGGTGTAATTGTTATTATTTATTACAATTCAGAAATTAAAAAATTATATTATTATTATATAGGCCTAGGCCTATATATATAAATATATTAATGAACTAGGTTTTTCGGTTATAACCGAAAAACCTAGTTCATTAATTCATATCGGCCACGAAAATATCCAAAAACATATTGTAACCTAATTTGAACCTACGAGATGCAAATCCATAATTAAATATGTGTGATTTGATCGATCATGACGATGTTGCCTAGCTCAGCCCAGAGTCACGAGATTCCAAATTAATAACTAGGAAAACGCTCAGTTGGACGCGTTGTTGAGCGAGCACCCCGGTACGTGCAACATGACCCGAGTACGATATTCCCATAAGGCCCACCACACAGTGTAGGCTAACTGGATATTGACATTGTACACTATATACTATTCCAACTTCTTTGCGTTGTACTAATGCACGTCATGCCTTCTAAAGTGTATCTTTGTATCTTCACTGCCTCCTTCATTTTTTAACATCATTTTTCGAATTATGATTACCAATAAGTCTTTAAGGTCTTGACCGATTTAGCTGAAAATTTGGAAAATAAGAGAGAATGTTGTACTTATTGACCCTGCAAAATTTCATAACGATCGGAACATTTTTATTTTTTTATTTTTTTATTTTATTTTTTATTTTTTATAACTAACGATTGGATTTTGTTTAAAAAATATACAGCAACCCGCCTAGGTGGTATGTACATGTGTAAAAAATTTCAGGTCGATCAGAGAAACGGTGCGACCTGTATCGAAGCAGTGACAGAAAAAAACAAAAAAAAACAAAAACAAAAAAAAGACATTCGAGCCGTAAGAGTCAAGTGGAGACGCTCGCTACGCTCGCTCAATTAAAAAAAAACAGTTGATACACAAACTTACTTTCTGACAGCTTCCCCACCGCCTCTGCTGCTGGCACTGCTTCTTACTCCTTCAATTAATATTAATAATTAAATATCTCTCTTACAGGCCTAATGATTTAGATAGATAGATAGATAATCGTCTTTATTTTCCAGGCGGGATTAAGGCCAGCTAAACCTTTTCTTCCATCCAACCTTTAATTTAAATACATTTTCAGATTTCTAATTTGTTAATAACAGTTTTGAATTTACAATAAATATTTGATAAAATAACATTAATTTAACAACATAGGTGATCCAAATTCTACAATGATAAAATAGTTAAGTTTCCATTGTCCTGTATATTGTTAACGATTGAGAATCAACAGGTTTCTACCTACCTCACTGAGCTCAGTTATTTATAATCTATCCACTTATTATTATCCTTCTACTCTCAATTCTGAGGTCATGCAAAATATTATGATTAATTACTTAATTACATGAATTTAAAGATTAAAAGATTAATTTGAATTGTCCTTGTACTCACCTACTTGTCGTCTTCTTGGCGATGTTGTAGGGGGGAGGGGGGTACGGCGTCTTAATCTTCAAGGGTTGGGCGTTGTTACGGTGAATAGGGGTGCACGGGCTCCAGAGAACGACATGAATAGCTGGTCGTTTTGAACTGGTTCCGATGACAACACACGGTAGTGATTATCATCAAATTGACGTTGATGGATAACACACACTGCAATTACACATTGTGGCTCTCGTTACCTTCCCGTCCGAACACGCCTGATTCACTCCGAAATACATTTGACTGACAAGTTTTAAAATCACTTTCCAATAGAATAAACCGGGTACTCGCACATTTCACTGTCTTAATTAGTGGAGTAGTGGATAAATCACACTAGACTCATAGTTATAACCACTCGTCGTACCCCATGTTCGGAGCGATTTCACAAGACTAACGCAAGACTAACACCTCCGTGCACTGTTCAGGGAAGACTCTCCCTCATTTAGGCCCTGCCTCCCTTAAGTACCGAAGCTGTCAGGTGTGGCTCTCTCCCACCCTCGACTCCACGTATAGTTCCTTCATAAGTAGAAAACACTAAACCATTGGTCATTTTAGCCCTGGTCTCCATGACCTTGTTCATGATATTTATCTAACTTTGAACACCTATTTGCTCTTCTCAACCAACATTCCTAGTTGTTTACTCCAAAACTGCACGTATGCCCTTGTGTATTCCCACGTACGCCATATGGCGACAGTCAGACGGGGCAAGTTTAGCCAAGCGAGATAATGTCCATGATTTCTTAACCTACCGTAATGCTATGTGGATAGGCAAGATTTCATACAATATCTTCAATTATTCCCTTATTAACCCATTGAGCCACCAGTTGATTTTGTTTATTTTGCCCGTACGGATCCAGTTAAATCGTATTACGGGGGATGGCACCCGCCGCACCCTGCCTACGGGCCGAAATCGCGTGAATGCACAAAATTTGAAGGCCTAGGCCTGTTGTTTTTAGTTCATATAATTTGCTTTTCTAGTTCCCGCCAGCCCTAGGCATAACCCTACTTGTGTCATCGTCTTATTTTATCTTGGTTAGAAGTACTCTTAAGTCTTCATCCACATCATTATTATCGCTTGCATCATTTGCAAGCTAATCAAACAACACTTCCTGAATCTCACAATATATCACGCTCATTGGAAATTCAGCACATTCTCCTTTAGATTCGCCATCTCGTAACATTCAGGAGCTTTACGTCAGTTTACGAAGTAAACAACAGCTGAGAAGCCTATTTCTGTTACGGCGCACCGCCTTGACAATTTGTAGGCCTTCATATTATTTGTAGTCGTCTGTGAAATGGCCGTGTTCGAGAATTTATCGGGGAAAAAACTCAAACCAGGTCGGTAAAAGAGTCAGCCTCCATATAGTGCTGCTATCTGTTTGAGATTGACTGAACTACGTCGGTTTGGCGCGAAAATAAATGATGAACGGAACGGAGACGGAACCGTTCCGTAAGTAAATTTTTTGGGCCAGACTCGCATTTCCGGAACCGTTCCGTAAGTCTGCCCCAATGGGTTAAACATTGTTTGATCCAAATCAAACGTATTTCGATTCGTCATCACAAGACCTACATATTGAAATGGTTTAATTTACCAAAAACTCTCATATACTGCCCTTAATTCACTTAATTAACCATTGATTGGAATACCTAATTACAACATCTCAATTGATCATTTGCTTATCAAATATGATGGCAAGCAAGTTTATTACTTTATTTTAATTGTAATTTAATTATTGAATTAATGAATAATACTCCCAATTATCGATTTAATTGCCCTTATTTCCCTATAGGGAAATTTATTATCGTTATACGGGCATCAAAATAATTAGCTAGAGGGCATTTCGTTACAATATATATATATATGTTTTAAGTATCTTTGCGGTAAATAATCACGCACAGTATTATAGAAAATAACTTTTAATCCCAACGTTTCAGAAAAACTATGTTTCCATTTTCAAGGGAAGGGTAAAACAAAAATTCAATAAAACAACAACAGCATTATAAAAATAAACAAATAGAAACAAAAAACACACTACCTTGCAAACATAGAAAATTACAAAGATCCAATTGCAGTGAACCTAAAATCAAATCACTTGGTTGCATTCACTACGTTTACCACAGGCTCTAGTCCGGCTTACACTGGGCCGGTTTCATCTAGTCCGAGGTGTATATCAACAAAACTAAGCCGGCCTACTCTAGCCCAATTTCAAGCCGAACTAGCCACAGCCTGCTAGACCTAGTAGAACGTCGGTTTTCAACCACTAAATTTACTAAAACAAAATTATTAAATGAAACCAATTATTAAACTTTAGCTATATTTTATAGCCTATATGACTTATTTGCACGGAATGCATCTCTTCTCGCCCGATTTGTTCTAGAGCGGCACCTGGATACTCATAATCCTCCTCATCAAGTTGCAGTGAACTGTTTATCAGACTGGACTAGTTCGTTTGAAGCGGTCTAGAGTCGTTGGCAAACGAGTCTAGATCGGTTCCCATCTGGGCCGGCTCCATGCGTTTATCAAGCCATGTAGGCCGGCCTAGAGCTAGGCCGGCCCAGTGTAAGCCGGACTAGAGCCTGTGGTAAACGTAGTGATTGTGAGTGTGACTTCTTGTTACCATTCTAGCAGGCCTATCGCTGTCTTCATGTCTTGATACCACAGGCGGCTCAGTCTCTTACTTTTCAAGAGCTGCAGTATGACTTCTAGTCATTCTGCTGGATTCCAAATTTCTAGACAAGATGGTTGGGCCCGTCCGGACCGTCCCACGTTCGTCTAGAACTGCAGGCACTCTATCAGCCGCTATACCGCTTTCTTTGACTAACCTCTCAATCAAAGCAGGCTTCCACGATTGAGCCAAACGCTTATTTTATTGAATTTTTGTTTTACCCTTCCCTTGAAAATGGAAACATAGTTTTTCTGAAACGTTGGGATTAAAAGTTATTTTCTATAATACTGCGCGTGATTATTTACCGTAAAGATACTTAAAACATTAACCATGGATCACGAAAGCTTAAGACAAAACATATATATGTATGTATATATATATGTTATATCGCAGACTTTCACGGATTGAATATGCACACATTGTATTTTCGGGTAGTCCGTGTGGTTTTATTATTAGTTCCAACGTTTCCAGTGTTTGTTAAGAAGTAAGGTTTTGTTTGTTTTGATATTGTTTTATGTTTTAAATTTCCTTGAAGATGGGCAGGGAGAACTGCCCGAAAACGTTGGAACTAATAATAAAACCACACGGACTACCCGAAAAATACAATGTCTGCATGTATATATATGTATATATACTGTCACTTTTTTAATTTCTGTCTAAAGTACTAACATAACAGCGTCATAGTCGCCTACTATAAAGCCAAGTTTAAACATCATATATATATATATATAGGCTATATATAGTATGTTATGTTACACTTTACGGAAATAATCACGCTATATTGAATGTTTAAAACGAATATTTAATTAAAACTTCAACGTTTCAGAAGACTAGGCTTCCATTTTCAAGAAGAGTTGGTATCACCGCCTGCTCGAATGGGATGAACCCAAATAGACTGCCTGTTTTGTGAGCCAACATTTCGGTCCTAATCACAGTCGATGAAAGAAGATTTTTGCGCCGTAACTAGCACGCTCTGTTGAGTATATGAAGAAACATGACAGGTTTTGTTTACCGACACACAGTCACACACACACAAACAGTTACAACCAGAGATCTTAGATAAAGGTTTTAAGTTGGAGCTTCTTTGCAACTTCAAATTGTTTGACGCAAAAAGGCGCCCTAGCTGGCGCTTTCTTGCGGAATTCTTACAAAGCTCTGTCTTTTTCTTGGTCAATTATTTAACATGGGAAAATGACTCACAAAACAGGCAGTCTATTTGGGTCCATCCCATTCGAGCAGGCGGTGGTTGGTATAAAACAACAAAAACAAAACATCAGCAACACAATAAAAATATAAACAAACTTAACCGCCTTACATATAATCCTGTCAAATAAGAATTTTTGGAGGAAAAAATTGCGATGTCGCTAAATTTTTGCAGAGACCTTCCTTAAAGGATACTTTTCAACATACTAAAACTCCCTTACAATCGAACTGGAGCTTCGGCCGCCATATTGGAAAATGGCGGCCAAAACGTGTTTGTTATCGAATATCTCCAAATTTGTTTGAGATAGACAAAATATCTCAATGGCAAAAATATTCCCCATTTAATTTCCTACAAAACAGGTGTCGTCTATAGTTTTGGTAGGGGCAAAGGTTACGTCACAAAATCGTGGTTTATATGTTGCTTATTGGAGTACCAGCTAATTTCCAATTTTCACGCCCAGCATCAAACAATGCCCGGTAAATCCGTAAGAAATCGATTTAAATACAAAAAAACTTTTGTACGGGGTTCATGAAAGCTTCCATTAGTATTTTTAAAAATCAGTTCTGCGAAATCGGATTTTGCATTTACCGGAATTTGGGTTTTCCATTGTTGGCATTTCCTAAAAATGCCATATTTTACTGTCCATTATTAAGCACTAAATAGCATTGAAGGAAAAATTCTTTCTACGCACATTGAAATGACTTAAATAATGATCCGATTACAACCAAAGTTTAAATCCAATATGGCTGCTAATTCCTAATATTCACAATATGAATACTGTTTTCGTGCTGTTTTTACACTCTTTTTGTTACATAATTCACTTTGATGCTGTGGATATTAGGAATTAGCAGCTATATTGGATTTAAACTTTGGTTGTAATCAGATCATTATTTGAGTCATTTCAATGTGCGTAGGAAGAATTTTTCCTCCAATGCTATTTAGTGCTTAATAATGGACAGTCAAAAGGGCATTTTTGAGGAAATGCCAACAATGGAAAAACCAAAATTCCGGGTAAATGCAAAATTCGATTTCGCAGACCTGATTTCTTTAAAATACTGTAGAAGCTTTTATGAACCCCGTACAATAGTCCTTTTGTATTTAAATAGATTTCTTACGGATTTACCGGGCATTGTTTGATGCTGGGCGTGAAAATTTGGAAATAAGCTGGTACTCCAATGAGCAACATATAAACCTCGATTTTGTGACGTAACCTTTGCCCCTACCAAAACTATAGAAGACACCTGTTTTGTAGGGAATTAAACGGGATATATTTTTGCCATTGAGATATTTTGTCTATCTCAAACCAATTTGGAGATATTCGATAACAAACACCTTTTGGTCGCCATTTTCCAATATGGCGGCCGAAGCTCCACTCCGATTGTAGGGGAGTTTTAGTATGTTAATAAGTGTTATATAAGGAAGGTCTCTGCAAAAATTCAGCGACATCGCAATTTTTCCTCCAAACGTCAATATACGATCTTATTTGACAGGATTAATAGGCAAACCAAATAGCAAGTACAAAATCAAATCAGGTGGTGCACATCACTGTGCTAATCTCTTTGCTTGACTTCTAGTCACCCTTCTCACAGGCTGATTCTGTTCTTCAACTGATGTTGTAGAATTGCTGCAAATTGTAGGACTTAAATGTTGACTTCTTGTCAACATTCTTGTAGGAGGATTCTGGTCAAATGTTGGCACGACTCTTGGATCATGTGTATCCAGCGCAGAGTCTGGATTATCTGTTTTATGGTTTTCAAGCACCAATCTATTTGCCAAAACATATATTATTTATATATATAGTATATATATATATATATATATATATATGTATTATTATTATTTGTAATTTTGTATTGTTTGTTTACTCAATGTTTTTTAATTTGTATGTCGTTACCTTGAGAATGAGCAGGGAGAACTGTTCGAAACGTTGGTATTAAAACTTATTTAACTCGGAAACTCGAAAGAATTTCATTATGTCACATTATATCCGAGAAAATCTACGTAAAAACATATATATATATATATATATATATATGACATAATGAAATTCTTTCGAGTTTCCGAGTTAAATAAGTTTTAATACCAACGTTTCGAACAGTTCTCCCTGCTCATTCTCAAGGTAACGACATACAATTAAAAAACATTGAGTAAACAAACAAGACAATAACAAATAATATAAAAGACAAAACAAGTCACTGCAACTGCTCAGCATTACATTTAAGATCTTTGCGATGACCTTAACAGGCGTTTGGTAGGTGGAGCTTCAGGTGGCTTCTTTATTCTCCTATCCACTCTAGCTGGAGGAACTACATTTTCCGTGGCAACTGGGGGTATTATCGGCACCACATGGCTATCACGTAGCGCCAGTTTCCAGGTGGGTGCTAGTCTTTTCGCATCATCTCGTATGTTTAAGTATGCGGTCGTTTCTCCATTTCGACGGCTTCTCTAACAATACGAGATACTTCATGGTCACTCTGGCAACAGTCTTGGTTCGCGAAATCACCAGTGCTCCTTCTCAAATAGTGCTGAAAAGAGCAATGTAGTTGCCTTTTTTTATTGCAGTTCTATGTCGTCACTGCTGAGA